>BLSH010286071.1:2039819-2055178 GCA_018402905.1 Glandirana rugosa | reverse complement strand
TGAAGAAAACACCCTTCACAACAGTTGGCCAGATCAAGAACACTCTCCAGGAGGTAGGTGTATGTGTGTCAAAGTCAACAATCAAGAGAAGACTTCACCAGAGTGAATACAGAGGGTTCCCCACAAGATGTAAACCATTGGTGAGCCTCAAGAACAGGAAGGCCAGATTAGAGTTTGCCAAACAACATCTAAAAAAGCCTTCACAGTTCTGGAACAACATCCTATGGACAGATGAGACCAAGATCAACTTGTACCAGAGTGATGGGAAGAGAAGAGTATGGAGAAGGAAAGGAACTGCTCATGATCCAAAGCATACCACCTCATCAGTGAAGCATGGTGGTGGTAGTGTCATGGCGTGGGCATGTATGGCTGCCAATGGAACTGGTTCTCTTGTATTTATTGATGATGTGACTGCTGACAAAAGCAGCAGGATGAATTCTGAAGTGTTTCGGGCAATATTATCTGCTCATATTCAGCCAAATGCTTCAGAACTCATTGGACGGCGCTTCACAGTGCAGATGGACAATGACCCAAAGCATACTGCGAAAGTTTTTTTAAGGGAAAGAAGTGGAATATTATGCAATGACCAAGTCAATCACCTGACCTGAATCCGATTGAGCATGCATTTCACTTGCTGAAGACAAAACTGAAGGGAAAATACCCCAAGAACAAGCAGGAACTGAAGAGGCCTGGCAGAGCATCACCAGGGATGAAACCCAGCGTCTGCTGATGTCTATGCATTCCAGACTTCAGGCTGTAATTAATCTGTCCCATTACTTTTGGCCCCTTAAAAAGTGGGAAGCACATATACAAACCGTTGTAATTTCTACACCGTTCACCTGATTTGGATGTAAATACCCTCAAATTAAAGCTGAAAGTCTGCAGTTAAAGCACATCTTGTTTGATTCATTTCAAATCCATTGTGGTGGTGTATAGAGCCAAAAATATTTGAATTGTGTTGATGTCCCAATATTTATGTACCTGACTGTATATTTGGGTACAGGCACAATTAGTTTTTTTCAGGTAATTACCAAAAGTTATTCAAACTATAGTTATATAAAAGATATGGGCTGATAGTGCACACTCTCGGGTTTAATTTGAGGGTATATACATCCAAATCGGAGGAAGGTTTTAGGAATTACAGCTCTTAAGAATAGCTATCCCCCCTTTTTCAAGGAACCAAAAGTAATTGCACAATTGAATCAAACGCGGTTTCATGGCCAGGTGTGGGCTACTCCTTTTTTATTTCTTCATCAATTAAGCAGATAAAAGTTCTGGAGTTGATTCTAAGTGTGGTATTTGCATTTGTAATCTATTGCTGTGAACCTACATCATGCTTTCAAAGGAGCTGTCCATGCAAGTGAAACAGGCCATTGTAAGGCTTCAAAAACAAAACAAATACATCAGAGATATGTCAGCAACATTAGGAGTGGCCAAATCAACAGTTTGGTACATGCTGAGGAAAAAAGAATGCACTGGTGAGCTCAGCAACATAAAAAGGCCTGGACGTCCATGGAAGACAACAGTGGTGGATGATCGCAGGATCTTCTCTATGGTAAAGAAAAACCAATTCACAACATCCAGACAAATGAAGGACACTCTCCAAGAGGTGGGCGTATCATTGTCAAAGTCTGCAATTAAGAGAAGACTTCAAGAGCGCAAATACAGAGGGTTCACCACAAGGTGCAAACCATTCATAAGCCTGAAGAATAGAAAAGCCAGATTAGACTTTGCCAAAGAACATCTAAAAAAGCCAGACCAGTTCTGGAAAATCATTCTTTGGATGGATGAAACTAAGATTAATCTGTATCAGAATGCCGGGAAGAAAAAAGTGTGGAGAAGCTTGGAACAGCTCATGATACAAAGCAGACATCATCTGTAAAACATCATGGAGGCATTGTGATGGCATGGGCATGCATGGCTTCCAGTGGCACTGGGTCATTGGTGTTTATTGATGATGTGAGAGAAGACAGAAGCAGCCGGATGAATTCTGAAGTGTTTAGAGATATACTGTCAGCCCAGATTCAGCCAAATGCAACAAAGTTGATTGGACAGAGCTTCACAGTACAGATGGACAATGATCCAAAACACACTGCAAAAGCAACCCAGGAGCTTTTGAAGGAAAAGAAGTGGAATATACTGCAATGGCCAAGTCAATCACTTGATCTCAACCCAATTGAGCATGCATTTCACTTGCTGAAGGCAAAAGTAAAGGCAGAAAGACCCACAAACAAAGAATAACTGAAGACAGCTGCAGTTAGAGCCTGGCAAAGCATCAGAAAGGAGGAAACCCAGTCTTTGGTAAGGTCCATGGGTTCCAGACTTCAAGCAGTCATTGCCAGTAAAGGATTCTCAACAAAATTTTGAAAATTAACATTTTATTTATTATATTCATTTGTCCAATTATATTTGAGCCCCTGAAAATGAGGGCTGTCTATAACTATGGTTGCAGCTCCTAAAATTTGTACTTTATATTTATGTTCATCCCCTTGAATTAAAGCTGAAAGTCTGCACTTCAAATTAAATTTGGATAGTTTTGTTTTAATTTTATTCTTGTGGCATACAGAGCCAAAAGTATGACAATTGTGCTTGCGTCCAAATATATATGGACCTAACTTATGTAAATTACAATTTACAAGGCTGACCAGCCTTTTTGTATTGTTATATTTGCTATTTTGGACTTCAAAATCCTTATATGTTTGCATGCATTTGAAATAGCTTGATCGGGTATTTTTGTATGCCTTTTCGAAATGTAATAATACATTGAACTACAAAAAGATAGGTATTATCTATAAATATACATACAACTCAGAATAGCGAATTATCAACTACCTCATTCAGTGATCATGTTCATTGTGGAGTTGAAACAAATGGGTTATAGAAAGGTACTGGTAGCCCAGGTGTTTAGTTATCACACTGAAATCTTACAGGGTATAATAAAAGTAGTAGGTGATATGAAAAAAGAACACATAAGAATGAGAGGAATAACAAAGAAGAAAAGTGAGGGAGAAAAATAACAGGAGGACATTCTCTCCCACCCCCTTTCCTCCAGTATCCCAACAACAGACGATGGTTGTCGGGCGGATATCGTGTCTTGAAACTCCTGTGAATTGCAAAATTGTGGCCCAAGTCTTTGTATGCATATCCAGCCTATCGTGCTCTGCTGTCAAAAGATGTTCCAGGCCCATTATGGAATCCATTACCATTACCCATTCAGTTATGGTACTTGAGGAGATCTCTAATGATGCGGATAACAGATTTAGCTGCTGTTAAAAAATGGTGAAGGTCTCTTTTAATAGATCCAGGTATTATGGACAGTAAGGTTATTTGTACAGTATTTAGGATGAATGTCATCACCCTTTACAATATAGTTGCAGTACGGTCTAAAAGCTCTTATGGTTAAACCTAATATGGTTTACGGTGGCTTCAGAGTTCATCACAAACACATTTTGAAGGGAGGGGTAGAAGCGATGTAAGATTTCTGGCCATCTATATCAACGAGTAAGGATTTTACATTTCTTTCTTGGCCATTACTAGCTATTGAAAGTTTGTGTGACAAGATGAATGCTTTCTTCCAATTTTCTTGTTCAATATGGATTGTTATTCCCTTTTCTAAAATGACTGCGTAGGAAGGTTCTGAATACAAATCTTTTTTTACACAGGTTAGGCAGCATAGGTAACAGGAGGGAATAATTTAAAACTAGTTAGTGTTAGGATGGAACTCCACTTTAAGGTTCCATTTACACCATGGTGTTCCGTTTTGCGGGTGAAATCACCGCGATTCTGCCCGCGATTCAGAAACACCAAAAATTGCAGGACGCCCTTGCAATCCCCACTATTCTGATGGCGCCAAATTGCGGAGCAATATTGCCGTGTTTGTCGCCCAATGAATCACGGTAAAAACGTGCAAACAGAATCGCAGAACACCTTACGCCCAAAAGAAGTACAAGAACTTCTTTTTGGGCATTAGGCATTCCGCAATTCTGTTTGTGTGATTTTAACGTGATTCGTCGGTCGACAATCACGGCAATATCGTGCCGCGATTTGGTGTCATTCAAAATAGCATGGATCGAAAAGGCGTACCATCATTTGCGGCGTTTCTGAATCGCAGGCAGAATTGCGGCGATTCCTCCCGCAAAACGGAACGCCATGGTGTGAATGGAGCCTTAAAGCAAGAGCTTGCATTACAAGGTACCTGAAAATATATTTATTTCTGAGCTGAGCCCTACCCACCTGTCTGCAATGACAGCTTCAATAATGGTATCCTGACACTTTTGAAATACTTTTCACATAAGGATGTGCTGTCATTGATCAGTCAGAAATGTTGCCTTCAGAACTACCTTCTGCTCCTGGGAACTAAATAGTGTTATCCTATGTGTCCATGCACACTACTTTAGTCTATTAAGAGTTTTTTGAGCTTCAGCGTCTAGGAGCAGAAAAAAAAATAGTTTTTGTATAGTTCTTGGAGCGTTTTTCCAGCACAAAAGCTCCTAAACGTTACTAATAGCATTTTTTTAAGCTTTTTTCCCTTTTACTACAAACACGCTAATAAAATGCCAATGCTCCTAATCTAGGGTTGCCACCTCATCCCTTTAAGGCCTCATACACACGGACGTTTTTTGACGCTGGCGTTTTCTGGCATTTTTTGCAGCTCTCCATGTTAGTCAATGGCCCCATAAAAACGCCAACGTTTTTGAGCTGTAGATGGCGTCGGCGTCAGTGAGCTGAAACTAGAACCCACGGCCAGAGCATTCTGAGGCTGTAACGTTTTGGCATTTTTTCACGCCGACGCCCCAAAACGCCAACTAATATTGTACCGACGTTAACCGCCATTTTTTGACGCTGACGTTTTTAGGTTGAAAAACAGCAGAGGGATGATTTTTTTTTAAAAAAACCGCCTATTGGCCCCTGACTTTCACTAACGATCACTAAGCCGATGCATAATGCCGAAAAACGCCGATTTTTTTTCCTTGACGTTGGGCCCGACGTTTTGTTTATTTTTTAAGAAACGTCCATGTGTATGAGGCCTAAAGCTGAACACATATTAATTACACAGGTTCTGTGGCTGATTAAAGGTGACAATTAAACTCAATTGCTGCCTTATCTGAATTAAATTAGCCTCAGAATCTGTGTAACTAATAAGCGTTAGGGTTTAAAGGGGTGAGGTGGCAACCCTATCCTAAACACTCTTAAAGGCTCCCTTAAAGGCTCCTAAAATGCTACTACAAAAAGCTATTACCAACGTTTTTTATCCGGCATTCTCTTAGCGTAACCTCTTCAGTCCCGAAAGGATTTACCCCCTTCCTGATCAGAGCACTTTTTGTGATTCGACACTGCGTCGGTTTAACTGACAATTGCACGGTCATGCAATGTTGTACCCAAACAAAATAGTGGTCCTTTTTTCCCCCACAAATACAGCTTTCTTTTGGTGGTATTTGATCACCTCTGCGGTTTTTATTTTTTTTGCTATAAACAATAAAAAGCAACAATTTTTGAAAAAAAAAAAACAATTTTTTACTTTTTGCTATAATACGTATCCAAAAAAAATCTAATTTATTATTCAGTTTAGGCCACAATTTATTTTTCTACATATTTGTGGGGGGGGGGGAAATCGCAATAGGCGTATATTGATTGGTTTGCGCAAAAGTTGGCACGTTTACAAACCATGAGAATTAATTTATGGCATTTTTACTATTTTTTTTTTTTGTACTAGTAATGGCCGTGATCTGTGATTTTTTAACGGGACTGTGATATTGCAGCGGACATTTTTTACACTTTTTTGGGACCACTGACATTTATACAGCGATCAGATCTAAAAATAGCCACTGATTACTGTATAAATGTCACTGGTAGGGGAGGGGTTATCCTGCAGGGGTTAACTGTGTTCCCTAGGCGTGTTTTAACTGTGTGGGGGCTGGGCTGGCAGGGGCATGACAGATCTAACTGATCCCGACCACAGGGATCAGTAGATCTCGGGCATGCCGCCTGACAGAGCGGGGAACCGCCGTGTTAACAAAAGCGGGTTCCCAGCTTTTCTGCTGTACCAGGCGATTGCGGGTCACAGGCGGACACCGAGTCCGCCCAACCCACGGCCACACTCATGGAGTGTGAAGCGGGCACGAGAGCGTGCCACAGGAAGTTTATAGACGGCTATCTGCACAGAGGAGCCAACTTTCCGCCGTCTTTCTAAGCGAGGTGGTCGGCAAGGGGTTAAAAAAAACGCTGGTGTGCATGGAGGCTAAAATAGAATGTGTCTTCAGTTAGGTGGAGCCAAAAATAATAACACGCATCTATTGCCTAAAATATTCTCAGAATGAAAAGTCTTCCACGGACCTATAAAAGACTAACTTCACTATGAAAACAGCTATATATTTGGAGTTGAAAAATACGTTTAGTTTTATGAAAAACAGAGGCTGTTTTTATGTTTTGCCAAGATAAAATTGTTATAGTATGGTACAGAGAATTTTAAGGCCTTGCTGACTCTTTTTCAGCAGGTTCTTGGAATGGTGAGAGTTGGGGCTCCTGCACACGGGTGCCTGAGCCCTTGCAATGCAAAATTCTGATGTATTTCCTCAACTAGGAAGCCCTGGTGCTGTGTACAGCTGACCACAGACATGAGTCTGTGGGGGCTGCATTCGGGCATACGTAAACACTTATATAGTATATAGGTGTATTCCAAGAATAGGCGCCCATGTGCAAAAGCCTTAACCACCTCCTTATCGGCGTATTGTAAAACGATGCCGGCAAGGTGGCTCTCCCATCCCGGGTGGACGTCATATGACGTCCACCCATTTTCACTGCTCCTGAGGGCCCCCGGAGGTCCGGATCGCGGCGATCGGGGAAGAGGCGTGTCCCTTGGACACAGCCCATCTCCGATAGGTGTACAGAGCCAATAGAAAATGTGTGAGAGCACTGAAAGTGTGAGAGCAATGAAAGCTGAAAATTGGTCTGGACAGGAAGGGGGTGTAAGTATCCTGTATTGAAGTGGTTAAAGGAAGATTTTTTCATTTGTCAATAGCTGCTGTGGTTTCTCCAGTGCAGGTTCGAAAATCTAAGTAAATATTTAATTGGTTTCTATGAACAACAGCAGTAGTTCTCCTATAGTAGATCTTTCATTCTTTTGGTCAGTTGTAGATAATATTACTTGAAAAGTAAGTAAGTGAATAAACTCATCTGTAGTTTCAGCATCTTCTCCATGTAGTACAGTAAAAAAATATCTTTATTAAAACACTGGGCACCACCTTATGTTCAGACGCGGTCTTTGTTGCCTCACAGACACCAACCAAATTAGAAAGTTTCACTCTCCAACTGTATTTTTCCAGAGGGTGTTTGAATCAGGTAAGCCCAGCTTAACTGAGGTCTGCTATTAATACCTGTGATTTCCACAGGGCAAAACAAGCGGGGAATTTTCACTGGTGTGAGTGAACAGCCACATGTCAATAAAGATGTATGCAGTATTGAGCACTGTTTATATGCTATTTATTAAATATACACTTATATGTTGTACAGAGAATGACAAAAAAAAAAAATCTAGTGCCTCCTACTGACATTCACCTAAGATGTATGATTGGAATTTTGGGAGCCCAGCAATGTTTTAAGTCCCCCAATGGCTAATTGTGCTTCAGTATATTAATATCTTTCACTTGTGCTTGAAGTCTTTGCATCAATTGGCTCTGATTGACAGGTCGCCCCTACCATTTCTAACTCTGCTCCACTGACTGGCTTTATTATGCTGGAATAACACAGCCTCCCATAATTAAGCTCAGATCTCAGCGGATTGTTCACAGTGATAATTCCACCTTTTGTCATTCAGCTTCAAATAAACCCCTTTTGTTCTGCATTATAACACAGATTCTGGTATCATTCAAGTATATTAACTTTAGCCTATTACTGTCACATAGAAATGTTCCCTGAGCCATGGCAAAAAGACTCCCCAGACAAAACTTTATGTCATGTTAATCCAAGCTTTAATAAATATGGGGATATGTAACTGTATTCTAATTGTGCTTTGTGATCCTCCACACAAAGTGTATTGAAGATGGGAAGAAAAAAAGAGGAGGAAAAAATATATATTTTCTGCCTTGGTGAATACATCCAGTACTATCATTTTCAGATACATGAAAAACTATAATATAGCAATGCCAATTACTATTGTAAGCTGAATATATAGAAATTCAAATAAGCATACTATTAAGAACTGGACCTTGTGCACACACATGCTTTGTGTATTTCATAAAAAAAATGTGTATCTTTGTCTTTTTTTTTTTAATTCCTCCCTTCAAGCTCCTTTTTTCTCCAGCATCCATCCTTTTTTACCCTTCTGCTCTGCTGCATTTGGTTTCTATCCTCTCTCAATTATACCATCAGCCTGCTCTTTTTCTTGCATCCATTTTGTTTTTTGTTTTGATAACTCTTCCATATTTCCCCCTGCTCTTTTTTTTACTGTTCTCTCCATTTTCAGACTCTCCCTAATAAATTTTCTTCTACTCTCCATTTTCTTTTAAAACCCCCCATACTTCATTTCTTCTCATACAACCCTACTTAGGGACCACAAACAATCTGCTATTGCAAAGCTTACATGCCAAATATTTTAAAACCAGAGAGTTTTATTATTTTGCTAGGACCTAGAATATAACACAATAAAAAAAAATGCACGATTGGGGGCCTATCTTGATTAGCCACCTTTGCACTCAACCATTTACCCAGTTCCTTCCGTGGGTGTGAACAGGAAGCATGGCTCACCATATGTGGTGGACTTTAACAAAGGCTCAAGGTTTCTGGATTAGAAAATGTAATTTCTTGTAGGGCTGGTTCACACCACAAAAACGCACTCCAGATCCGTTACAGATGCATTTCTGCCTGTGTATTTTTTTATGCGTTTTTGGTGTATTCCAGTGAATTTCTGATGCATTTCCACTCTACTTTTTTCTGGAACTGGAAAACCCTGGAGCTGACCACACCGGTGTGAACTATGCCACTGGAAATCCTATAACCAACTTTCCATGCGTTTTTGAGGAAGAAAGCAAAAACGCACTGGACTGCATGTGATGTTAACTGGCCCATACTCCCTTGCCCAAAAAAAAACCCAAGTGCCCATCTGACGCGCTAATAAACTGATTTAGCAGGGTGATGCTCAGACGCTCCAGCAGGCTGATCTCTGACATTTTTATAGCAGCTAGAATTACCATAGCCAGATCAGGGAAGACACCAATAATTTCTTTTGAATTTGTAAAAGCTAAACTCTCCTGGATAATGATTAATAAAAAAAAATAATCTGCAGTACTAAATGACAGCATGGAGGCCTTCAAGGATATCTAGGACCCATGGAAATAATACCTTTTAAGGAGCAGGCTTATGACCTTGCAGAACAAAAACCCTCCAACCTATTCAGCCCTCGATTCCATACCCATCCTCTTTTTGGTACTTAACTGGTAAGCTATAGCCGCCAGCAGTGATCATTGTGTTCTGCCACACAATGTATTGTAGCAATGTATTCTGCAAAACGCAATAACGCAGCAGGAGGGATTTCCTCAGAATCTAGTAATTTTGTATGACCTACTTAAAAGAGAATTTTTTTTTTTTTTTGTAGAATCATATTTACCTAGCTGGGATGCTGCATCTGTCCCCTGCTGGCTTGAACACTGAGAACCAAGTAATCAAACACCGCTGATCACTCTGTGAGCAGAGAGCCGGTGTCAGTCACCGAATCTCTGATCTGCGCCCCAACGCTCATTGGAGTGCTGGGCTGTGGAGGCGTGGGTGCGTCCGGCTCAGGCTCTCAGTGGGTCACATGTGGGTGGATCCCGACCATATGGTCACCATCTTTCCCGAGCCTGGACCAGTTCTGTGGCATCAGCAGACTTCAGCATGCTGTCTGCTGAAAACGTGTAACAGGAGTGCAGGACCAACTGCACTCCTGTGATCCACAGGAGAAGCACATCAAAAAGTGTTTTGGCTGTACTTCTCCTTTAAGTCCCCCATTGCAAGGCTTCTTTTAGTATTTAATGAAAATTCAAACTAGGAGTTTGTAACTGGAGGTAGATGGCACACAAAACAGACACAATGATTTGTTTACACTCGTGCAATCACAGACATCGCATGTGATTTCCCCATCACATGCGATGTCTGTGCAATGCGAATACAGCCATACAGATTGTATGGCTGAAATTGCATTGCATTCACACCAAAATGGCGCAGGACCCTTTTTTTGGTCTGCACTGGAATCGGATGGCATGGGTGTTCACACCTATGTGATCTGATTTTTGCACCATTTCACAGTTCGCACTGCGATCTGATCTAGGGGTGTCGATAACTTTCTATTGACATCCGCAGCGGTTCGCAGAGGGCAGTGTGAACTGTCTGCGAGTGACTTGTGATGTGGGAACCTGCACAGGAATCGCGCTGGTCCCCACATCGCATATATGTGAACCGGGACTTACCCAATTCTCTAGATTGCTGAGAGTAGAAGGTCGAAACAGCAGTCTGTCTTTCCTTAGCAATCCTATCCCCCCTTTTGTCCTCCATTCCAATTTATCATACTGTATAATCAAACTTTCACAGATAATTGTATACTTTGAAAAACACGATTTGTGGTGCTGCAAACTTTTAAAGCAATAAGAACTCATGGTGCACAAAACAGCATTGTTTCTAAACAGTTGTTTTAAAACAAACTCTTCAAAAATAGCATGCTTGTGAACGTGACAACCGCCTCACTCCCCGGTTTGATGTGTTTTGTGAGGTACATATCTCCTGGCATGAGAAAAGCTGCTAAGAAAATGCGGCTAAAGCCTTGTATCGCATGTGCATTTAGGGATGTTTAAGCATGTCAAGCGATTGAGTGTTAATGAAATGCACTAGCCAATATCAATTTATTCTGGCCATTGGAATGTATTAACATTCAAATGCCTAAATGGCTCTAGCATTTGGACACATTTAGATGTGTTTAGGAGTGTTCAGAGTTTTTCTGCTCTTCAGCTCCCCTCATAACGCACTCTTTTTTTAGCCTGAAAACGCTCCTCTTCTTATACACCTGTACACTTCTGTATCTGGACACATGGGCTAAGATAGAGATGCATTTACAGGCTGAAAAAAAAAACATTAAACACCTGTAAAAGCTGCATTTTTTAAGCTCAGTGTGCATGAGGCCTTAGTGGCTTGGGGCTGGGCAAGTAAGAATCTGTCACTTTGTCCATTTCCCATTCTCTTTAAGATTTAACAATATACACGTGTAAAGGAACAACCTTAAATACTTCAGTAAAGTCAATTGGCATCTGGCGCTTATGGGGTATAGTTCTTCTCTGAAAATGCTGAATGGATGAGACAGTTCATGAAAGGCACAGTGGCAAGGATCAGAGGGAGGCAGCAATCCTTCAGAGTGTGACCAAGGAACTCCATAAGATATGAAAGGAAAACAGGGAAAGGAAGGCGCCAATCCTAAGTGTAGTATTAAAATTTTAGCTTTATTTGCACAAGATTAACAAGACTTACAAGATTATGGATGGTAAATCCGTAAGAACTGGGTTGGAGCTTGCATCCTGACAGTTGCCAAGCTCCAACCCAGTTCTTCTGCCCGATGACGGTGACGTCACTTCCACTTGTGCGGTCCACGCTGGCCAGCGTGGATCTTCCTGTATCTGGTGGAGACTCAGCCGTCCATTCCAGCCTGCTGGAAGATCCTGCAGAGCAATGTGCAATACCAGGACTACACTTTCCAACTGATGAGCATGTACCATCCATGATCTTGTAAGTTTTTTTTAATAATAAAGGTAACATTTCAATACTACACTCAGGTTGGCACCTCCCCCTCCCGATTTTCCTTAAATACTTCAGCTATTGACATTTTCTAGAGGGGAACACAATGCAAAATATGAATAAAACCAGAAGGGACCATCATTCTCGCCAATTAGCAGCCCATTAAGAATAATAGGACTAACCATTTTATGAGGTCATTACACTACAATAAAAAAATAATTGTTTCTAGACTTGTCAGGTTTGATATGTGCATTTAGCCAAGGCAACCTGCAGGAGTTCATCTTTAACTTGTAATAAATGATTCCAACTATGTTTTCTAAGAAAAGCAACATTAAAGGGACTATCAAAATGAAAAAAATATTCTTAGGCATAAATGGTCCCACATGCCATCTTAAAAGGAGTAGTTTTTCAGTGTATCCTGTGTAATAAAGACATACAGCAAAACATGAGCAAGCATGTAACCTTTCCACACTGGTCACTTGTTTAATAATCTTTGGTTTGTCTACAGGCCAAGTTGCAGTTTACGGGACTTGTCACAATGCCAACTATTTCCTATGAGGATACTTGTACCCCACAGCAATGTTACATGCATCTCAGACAAGCAGATGAGGGATCTGAGAATGTCCAATCTTTACAGAGTACTTTATTTCCCAGTCTAGCCATTTACACATTCTAGAAATACTGCACATTATATGAATGAACCAAGACATATTTGGAGAGAAACCTTTAAAACAAAATCCAATCTGAAGAAGGTGATCCAAGAACAGTGCACACTTTGCAGACCAGCAACGCTTTACAACTGATGTTTGTTATTCCCACAAGAGTAATTTGTGCTGTAATACAGAACCATCCACTACCTTAGAGTATAGAATTATTAGAGCAATATATTTTCAAAACGCATTGCTTTGAGACAAATGTTCATAAACAGACCTCTACATCATCAAGCAGAAATAAAATGGCACCAGTGAACGTGGATGCCAAGACCTATTACATTGTTTAATTTATCTGTTTCTTCTCTTGTATGCAGAATTGCTTAAGGTAAAGCCTCACAAATCTCCAATGGTTTAAAATGTTAATGTTTCAAAAGTCCTAATAGATTCCCTTTATACAATGTTCTGAACAATTTCCAGATATATAGTGTATATTTCACATGTGGTTCTACATTTAATCCTAGAATCACACTAATAACACAGCAAGCTCACTGTGCCCAATCAGCATTAATTCACTTGTATCAGTATTTTATATGTGCTTTATGAGCTTCTGTATATCCTTCACTGGAAGGCATACAAGAGTGAAAAAATATTTAAAGAGGGATTGTAATGAAAAAAAATTCCCAAACCCCACTGCACAATAGTCTTTTATGCCAACTCTTCTGCACCCAATGGGAAAGCCCTGAGTCCCAGAAATTGGCTGTTTAGGCCACTTGCTGATAAAGGTTTGATGTTATTACCCTTCACCTTAAATGTTTGGGCCTGGCCATTGACCACTGAATCTTGCCCAGAAGCAATGGGTATTTTTGCAAAGGCTATGATGGAGCAATAAAGCAGCAGAGGAGCACAGGGAAAAAGAGTAAAAGTAGAGGGTGGGGGGGGGAATAGAGACGGTCTTTGAATGGGCAAAAGTACAGATTTTTGGTTAGTGGACATCACCTAGTATGATGAGAATCATTAAAAACTAGAAAGCCAATAAACAGGCACCATTGAAGTACCAATAGAACAGAGTGTGGAAAACCTCTATGGGATGATCTCTTAGAGGGTTAAAACAATAAACTTGTAAACACTACTTCATACAGTGTTTTAGCAGCACTGAGAAAGGCAGCATAAAAAAGAAGACATGCTCTACATAATTTGCCAGCTTTCTTGATTTATGCAGGGTAATCAGCATAAATGTTATTTCCTCCTCCTCCCCTGCTGATGATGTGAGGTAAACGGCTGCTATATTTTACACAAGGATTGCTGACAGGAGTTTGAAGGATTTACTTGCCCATTCATAGTGAGCGGTCGTCGGGAACCCATTTCTTATTAGACAGAGGGAGTCATTTAGCAAAATCTGAACAGCTTTGAGATGCATGGAAGAGAAAAAATAAACAGCCATGTGTAAACATAATTGAATTATTTATAAATGAACAAAACCAAGATTTACAGCTGGCATAAGCAAGGGAAATAATGATAGAAATTTTAATTGATAGCTAACACTGTGCTGACCGCACAAGCTAGCGCCAAAGGCATCTAAATGTTCTCTTTGAAGATATCACTTGGCTCATTCACACTTCGCTTTCTGCAAATAGAGAACACGGAGGATTTGTACCTGGGGAATTATTGGCCAAATATAGTGTTAGGTACCCAGTGATATGAGCCCCATATTCAGAAAAATGTATAGGCTATAATCATTTACTGAATCATAGTGAACAAATTATCCTTTGAGTAAACTCCCTGGGTTCCAGGGCTCTATGGAACTCTGCCAGTGATCTGCTTTGTCAGGCAGTTTTAGATAGCGTAGGGGAGGGTTACAACCTCTGCTGGGTTTTTACTGCTGCTTTAAAATAGATTATTTAAAAAAAACCTTGAGCCTTCTGCAAATGAAGCAAGTAAAAAATAGAAAATTAAAGTACATACAAAAAACATCTTTATTTAGATATTTGCAGTATTGGCCACAAGATCACCTAAAAACCTTAAAAAAAGAGACAAACATGCTTCCATTAACCTCTTATGTCAAATGAGATAAGAGAATGTCTAGATGCCACTCTACTGAACAGTGAGAGTTCTGTACAAAAATGTATAGGATGGAGAGGATATACAAAAATGCTTAAAGTGGACCATCACCCTCCCAAGGAGAATAGCGCCTCTCCACCCCTCCTACCTTCCTGCAGAAATAGGGCATCATTTGTTTTTCCTTTTGTTTACATTATTTTGTTTAATTGTAAAGTCTGCCCCACCTCCCCATGCATGTCACTTGCCTTATGCGAATGAAGCACACACTGCCTGCTGTACCTCCCAGGATATTTACGTCACATATCCCAGGCGGCACAGCCTTTCATTCAAGAACAGGAGGAGGGGGCAGGCCTATTGGCATGTCATCGAGACACTGAACTTTAACCACTTCAGCCCCGGAAGGATTGGCTGCTTTAGGACCGGAGCCCTTTTTGCGATTCGGCGCTGCGTCGCTTTAACTGACAATTGCGCGGTCGTGCGACGTTGTACCCAAACGAAATTTGCGTCCTTTTTTTCCCACAAACAGAGCTTTCTTTTGGTGGTATTTGATCCCCTCTGCGTCATTTCTGATCGCCGCTATAAACAAAAGAAGAGCGACAATTTTGCAAAAAAACCCAAATTTCTTACTTTTTGCTAAAATACAAATCCAAAAAAAAAAATATAAAAAAACATTTTTTTTCATCGGTTTTGGCCAATTTATATTCTTCCTCATATTTGCGATAAAAAAAATCGCAATCGCGTTTATTGATTGGTTTGCGCAAAAAAGGGGTCGCGTTTACGGATGATGAGAATTCATTTTTGGGTGTTTTTTTTTTGTTTTTTTTTTTTACTAGTAATGGCGGCGATCTGCGATTTTTTGCGGTACTGCGATATTTCAGCGGACATGTCGGACTATTT
>BLSH010286071.1:2027058-2039809 GCA_018402905.1 Glandirana rugosa | reverse complement strand
CGGACATGTCGGACTATTTTGACACTTTTTTGGGACCATTGGCATTTATACAGCGATCAGTGCTATAAAAATGCACTGATTACTGTGTAAATGCCATTGGCAGTGAAGGGGTTAACCTGCAGGGGGCGCTCTAAGGGTTAAGTATGTTCCCTGGGCGTGTTCTAACTGTAGGGGGACTGTACTAGCTGGGGAAGGGAAGTGGTCACAGCCTTCGTATACACGAAGGCTGTGATCACAGCCCTTCCCCCTCACACAGAGCGGAGGTCCGTGTTTACATACACGGACCTCCGCTCACTCGCTCCGGGGGGGCCATCGCGGGTGGCCGGCGGCAATCGAAGCCGCCGCACCCGCTCCCTGGCCCTCCCCGAACACAGTCATATGACGGCGATTTGCGCTCACGAGCCACCTTGCCGCCGTCAATTGCCGATCGGCGGTCGGCAAGGAGTTAAGGAGTTGGCGGGCTTCTCGTTGACATCAGAGAAAACATGGTGGTGTGGGACGGTGCTGTGGCCAGACATGAGATGATCCCAGTGGGTCAACACTGGATCCACTGGATGGGTAAGTATCTAAAATACCACCATCAGGTAAGCGGGGCACAAAAAAAAACTGTCCTAATATGTGCTCTGAAAAAGGTTATCCTTCCACAGGTTATAAGGTGAATCATCAATACTGTATGGCTTCACTACAGAAAAAAAGACTATCCTCTAGCAAAGTGGATCTCAACCCTGTCCTCAAGTACCCCCAACAGGCCATGTTTGCAGGTTTTCCTTTATCTTGCACAGGTGCTTTAAATCAGAGTCAATGGCTTGGTATTTTGGACAGCTATTTTATCTAAGAGAAATTCAAAAAATATGGCCTGCTGTGGGTACGTAAGGACAGGGTTGAGAACCATTGCTCTAGCACACCACACCAGCTTAAAGTGGTTCTAAAGTCTAAGGCTGGGTTCACACCTATGCAAATTAGATGTGGGTTTCCCATTATCCAATTTGCATAGCAGTAGATTGTGACCGGCTCTCTATGGAGACGGTTCACACATCTCCGCAGCAGGTCCGGTGTGATTTGCACAAAGACACTGTGCGTCTTTTGGTCCATTTCAGGTCAGAATACAGCCCAAAATTCAGGCTGAAATCAGACTTGAAGCTGTGAACCAGGACGCCCCGGACCCATGCTGTGAGCTGCTGCATGTTCCAGTGTGAAACTAGCCTCAGTGTTGTTTTATCTTAACCACTTCCACACCACCTACGGTGTATTTACGGTGGCAGTGTGGACGCTGAGTGTGAATCGCCGTAAAAAAGCGGTGATCTGCAAGTGGCCACTAGGGGGCGTGCCGCCCCCGCCGTACTCCTGAGGAGTGTGCCCATGGCTCAAGCGGATCCGGTGTCCGCGGGCGAGCCGCGATGAGCGGCCACAGCCAAAGAACGGGGAACCACCGATGTATACACGGCGGTTCCGCGCTATGTTAGCGGGGGCAAAGGAGATCTACTAATTCCTGTCACTGGGATCAGTTAGATCTCTTATGCCCATGGTAGCCCAGTCCCCCCACAGTTAGAACATGCCCAGGGAACACAGTTAACCCCTAGATCTCCCCCTGCAGGTTAACCCCTTCACTGCCAATGACATTTATACAGTAATCAGTGGACATTTAAATTTCTGATCGCTGTATAAATGTCATTGGTCCCAAAAAAGTGTCCAAAATGTCTGACATGTCCGCTGCAATATCGCAGTATTGCTAAAAAATCGCAGATCGCCGCCATTGCTAGTAAAAAAAAAAAAAACCCAGAATCCGTAAACGCGGCCACTTTTGCGCAAACCAATCAATAAGCGCCAATTGCAATTTTTTTTTTACCAAAAATATGAGGAAGAATATAAATCGGCCAAAATCGATGAAAAAAAATGTTTTTTTATATTTTTTTTGGATTTGTATTTTAGCAAAAAGTAAGAAATTTGGGTTTCTTTTGCAAAATTGTCGCTCTTCTTTTGTTTATAACGGCGATCAGAAATGACGCAGAGGTGATCAAATACCACCAAAAGAAAGCTCTATTTGTGGGTACAACGTCGCACGACCGCACAATTGTCAGTTAAAGCGACGCAGTGCCGAACAAAAAGTGCTCTGGTCCTAACCTGGGAAATCCTTCCCGGGCTGAAGTGGTTAACCAGTTCCCTACCGAGTCATTGTAAAATGACGTCGGCAGGGAACCTCATGTCATAGGACATCTTTCCCTTTTCGCCGCTACTGCGGGCCCCTGGGGGGCCTGCAGCGCGGCAATCCCGCTTGATCGTGTCCCTCGGGACACAGCCCCCCTCGATCGGGGTAAAGAGCCAAAAAAATTGGCTCTTTACCACGTGACCGGCTGTGTCCAATCACAGCTGGTCACTACTGATCTCCACGCGCAGCGCGGTGATCAGGGCTGAGACTTGTCCCTCGGACAAAGCCCAGCTCCTATCGGTGTAAAGAGCCAATAGAATTGGCTCTTTACCACGTGACCGGCTGTGTCAATCACTGCCGGTCATCTGATGTAAACAAACCTCGTTACCACGGTTCTCCCTGTCACACACAGATCGTGTGTGAGAGGGAGATTGTGGTAACAGCTCGTTACCACCTACTTTGTAAACCAAGCACACTGATCACCACCCCACCTAATAAAGAGGACCTGTCACCACCCCATCAAAGTACCTGTCACAGCCCATCAATCAAAGTACCTGTCACCTGTCCATCAAAGTACCTGAGTACCTGTCACGTGTCCATCAAAGTACCGAGTACCTGTCACTTGCTCTTCAAAGTACCCAAGTACCTGTCCATCAAAGTACCCGAGTACCCGTCACCTGCCCATCTGAGTACCCAAGTATATGTCACCACCCCATCTGAGTACCCAAGTACCTGTCACCATCCCATCTGAGTACCCGGGTAACTGTCACCATCCCATCTGAGTACCCGAGTACCTGTCACCATCCCATCAGAGTACCCGAGTACCTGTCACCAACCCATCAGAGTACCCGCGTACCTGTCACCAACCCATCAAAGTACCCGAGTACCTGTCACCAGACCATCAGAGTACCCGAGTACCTGTCCCCTGCCCATCAGAGCACCCGAGTACCTGTTACCAGCCCATCAGAGTACCCAAGTACCTGTCACCAGCCCATCAGAGTACCCGAGTACCTGTCACCTGCCCATCAGAGAACCTGAGTACCTGTTACCAGCCCAGCAAAGTACCCAAGTACCTGTCACCTGCCCACCTGAGTACCTGTCACCGGCCCACCTGAGTACCTGAGTATCTATCACCAGCCCATTAGAGTACCCGAGTACCTGTCACCTGCCCTTCAGATTACCAGAGTACCTGTCACCAACCCATCTGAGTAACCGAGTACCTATCTGAAGCCCATCAGAGTACCCAAGTACCTTTTACCAGTCCATCAGATTACCTGAGTACCTGTCTCCAGCCCATCAAAGTACCAGGAGTACCTATCTGCAGCCAATCAGAGTACCCGAGTACCTATCTGCAGCCCATGTCTCATAGAATATACCTCGGGTGTTTGCTTTCCAAAATGGGGTCATTCCACTGTCCTGGTGCTCTAGGGCCTTCAAAAGTGTGATAGGTATGAATTAAATGTTATGTGTAATTTATGCTCCTAGAACGCCTGATGGTGCTCCCTGCATGTTCGGCCTCTGTATGTGGCCAGGGTGTGAAAAAGTCTCACACATGTGGTATCGCCATACCCGGGACGAGTAGCAGAATATATTTTGGGGGTTAATTTTTGCTACATGCTATGTGTTAGAAATATCTTATAAATTGACCACTTTGTGTAAAAATAAAAGCGTTTTCATTTTCTTTCCACGTTTTTTGAAGACTTGTGGAAAAAAATGAACCATTCAAAAGACTCATAATGCCTCACAGAATATATGTTGGGGTGTTTGCTTTCCAAAATGGGGTAATTTTGTGGGTAATTCCATTGTCCTGGTGCTCCAGGGCCTTCAAAAGTGTAATAGGTGGTTAGGAAATTAGATGTGAAATTTCTGCTCCTAGAATGCCTGATGGAGCTCCCTGCATGTTGGACCACTCTATGTGGCCAGGCTGTGTAAAAGTCTCACACATGTGGTATCACCATACTTGGGAGGAGTAGCAGAATATATTTTGGGGGGTAATTTTTGCTATGTACATGCTATGTGTTAGAAATATCTTATAAATTGACCACTTTGTGTAAAAATAAAAGCGTTTTCATTTTCTTTCCACCTTTTTCGAAGACTTGTGGAAAAAAATGAACCATTCAAAAGACTCACAATGCCTCATAGATTATATGTTGGGGTGTTTGCTTACCAAAATGGGGTCATTTTGTGGGTAATTCCATTGTCCTGGTGCTCCAGGGCCTTCAAAAGTGTAATAGTTTCTTAGGAAATTAGATGTGAAAATTCTTCTCCTAGAATGCATGACGGTGCTCCCTGCATGTTGGACCTCTCCATGTGGCCAGGCTGTGAAAAAGTCTCACACACATGTGGTATCGCCATACTCGGGGCGGGTAGCAGAATGTATTTTGAGGTGTAATTGGAAGGATACATATGCTGTGTGTGAGAAATAACTTGTTGTGGGAAAAAAGTACAACTTCAAAAAACTTGCCATGCCTCTTACTAAATACCTTGGAATGTCTACTTTTCAAAAGGGGGTAATTTGGGGGGTATTTGTACATTCCTGACATTTCAGGGCCTCAAGAAATGAGATAGGCCATCAGTGCATCAGGAGTGATCAATTTTCAATGATTAGAACCATAGCTTGTAGACTCTATAACTTTCACACAGACCAAATAATATACACTTATTTGGGTTATTTTTACCAAAGATAGGTAGCAGTATAGGTTTTGGCCCAAATTTATGAACAAAAATTACTTATTTGCAAAATTTTATCACAGAAACAAAAAAAAATTGTTTTTTTAAAAAATTTTCACACTTTTTTCACTTATGTCGCAAAAAATAAAAACCCACAGGTTCTTAAATACCACCAAAAGAAAGCTCTATTTGTGTGAAAAAAATGATAAAAATTTTGTTTGGGTACAGTGTTGCACGAGAGAGTAATTGTCATTCAAAGTGTGAAAGCGCTGAAAGCTGAAAATTGGTCTGGGCAGGAAGGGGGTATAAACGTCCTGTATTGAAGTGGTTAATGCATTCTATGCATAAGGCTACATGTACACAGGACATTTTTCAACTTCCCCTGAACGATTCAACTGGACCGACATTTAAAATATGTCAATTTAGCCGCGTTTGCATGCCACGTCTTATTTTTCTGTTAAAATGAAAAAATTCTTTAAACGAAACACTCCGTGACGCCAGTTACCGCGTTTAGGTGCGTTTACAAGCTGTTACAGGCATTTGGCTTTTCAAATGCCTCTGAACGCATTTTTTTTGCTTTCTATTAATTGCCTCTAAACTCAGCTGCCTAGAAATGACTGTAAATGACCCTGTGCACATGTACTGATAAGATAACAGAGGAGAGCTCAGGGGCATCTGAAAAAAATGGCCAACAACTCCTAAACATCCATTTATCAGCAGCAGTATACATGAGACCTTATGGGAAAAAAATGCCCCATTACCTATTTTCCCCCTCCCTGTTACTAATTACCTGACTCCTCCACTGATCCAGTGCTGTCCCATCTGCAGCCCCACTCTCCTCTCTTCCTCTTACAGGAGATGCAAGCAGCAGTACAGGTAGCATTAAAGCTTAATGAAGGTGCTTGTGATATGCAATCATGTACATGTTACTGAATTCATTACATGTCATTGTGGTGGTCCTGACACATTGCTGGCTCTTCACTACTCCTTTTATTATCATGGCATCACTAGGTAGTTAGGCAGCATAAATGCCTCAAAAATGAGGGAAGCAAAAGATAATTTGGTATGCTTAAATCTGGCCAGTCAAAGTTTGAGGATGCACAGCACAAGACCCAAACATTGTAGCCCTGAGAACAATAAACTGGTAAGTATTTTATGTATACAATGAAGGTCCATGGATCCCATAGGGAAAGGAAGCCTTGGCTGCAGGGAGCATGGCCTAGCGACAGGGGCGTGCGTGGTTAAGAAGTATGACTCCAAAGCGGGTTCAAGATGATTGGCATGGGATGAGGGGCTGGGCCTGAAGTCTATAAAAGTTCCTCTCTGAGGTAAAATCTTTACTCACTGTTAGAAGAGCAGAAATAAGAGTTACCTGCCCCCCCCCCCCCAATTTATCTTTCTTTCAGGTCGGTCGTCACAGCTTCCCCCGATGGCGTTTACCTTGTCAGAGATAAATGTTTCATTTAAAGTGCTACGCCCTTCAGAGGAAGTTTGACCAGTCTAATGTCTGTCCAGAACTTATGATAACGACAGGCCTTTTAGACGAGGTCCAGTTAAGGTTTCAAAACATGTTCACAGTAACAACTATGACTGGCACAGGTTAAATGTTTATGTTAGAAAATTGTTAATGCGAACGTTGAATAAAGCTGTGGCCTTGGCCTTTCCAACTTAACCTGTGCTTATTGTTTATTGAGCAAGGTTATTGGTATATATGGTTATTATGGCTTTAGGCCTATGCTCCCCAGCAGCAATGGCAACACAGTCTTTATGGAACATCGTAAAGCCCCATACACACGGCCCGAACGTCAGGAGACAACGGGCAGTTCAAAAAAAAAAAAAAAAGTCCAACATTCAGTCTGTGTGTATGTCGATCTGTTCAACAGAAGCTGGCTTCTGACGGATGTATATGCTGGAAAACCAGCAGCTGACTGTCTCCCGATCATCGCTCTCAGGCAATGGAAGAGCACTGATCGGAGTGTTCTGGTGGGGGGGTTGTCCCCCTGTCAGAACAATACAGCTCAGTGGGGGAGATAACTGAACTAACCTTGCATGGTTAATACATGGTCTCTGACCAGAGCTGTCACTTTTTTTTTTCATGGCATGGTAATCATGTGGATAGCATCAATGTTTTGCACACAATAAGAGCTTGTGTTTGTAGAAAATTTCAAAAATATACAGAGGCCTATTGATTCCATTGCTGGGCAGGTGCTTTAGGTAAGCAGCTGAAGCCCTGTGCAAAATATTTCCTCATCTACTACTGTCAGCACAAAGCAGGTATCTCTCGTTGAGCCAGGACTACTTTAAATATAAGTAACCCCCCGGCTGACTGGAATGACAGGGTGCTCCGATATGTACATACTTCCTGTGTTGAGGTCTGTCCTTGCCCTTCCTCCATCCTAAATCTTGCTTTTAGCCATTTTAGTGATGGGTGGTATAATTTGCTAACAGTGAGGCTTAGAAGGCAGATGGGCTATCGCAAAACCCAAGCAGTATGTGCATGTCTTAGCACATGTATTCCAGGCACCCAGGTATTTACACTGAAATCACACATTATATGCAGGTACCTGGAAGTGCCTGCTATATGCTGACAGCATTGGATTACACAAGACTTTTACACAGGTTTACGTCCATCTGCAAAATATACCCTTGCGGTTTCAAGGTTTTAGGCAAAGTAAGGCCAAAACGATATTCAAAGTTGTTACAGTACTGTTCTACATCAATTCTGGAGGCTAAAAGCCAGTCACCCGTCCCAGGAAGGAACCAGTGCACTCATTTAAGATAAGGGTAATGTGTTATGTAAACCGGCTCTTTACTATAAATCAAAACTTTAATAACAAATCTGCTCTGGCACAAGATGTGTGTGCGTTTCCTCCTTTTTAAAAAGAAAATTTAGAGCCTTTACTGAGTTTCCTGTTAAGCCTCAAGCGGACCATAAGGATCAAAAACACATCTGCCTTAAGTGTCAATAATTCAAACCTAGCTTCTCACAATCTCCAGGCTCTAATTAGAGGGATTCGCTGAAAGCATCCTGGGCCTCGTCCAGGGCTGTATTTCTGAACATTTCTGGAGCAGATTTCCTCGTTTTTTTTTTTCACTGGCCGAAGAAGGTTTCTGAACTTTTACATGGATAGTAAAAGTAGATGTAAATAAGCAACGTCTGGGGAAATCACCTCCCAAAATGTGTTCATCTGTCGATCCTGTACCTTTATTTTTGTTTACAATATGCAGATGTGCACATGTAAAATGAATGAAACCAAAAGTAATAGTTCTTCAGTATGAGGCAACCAGAACATAGCAGAAACGACAGTTCTTTGTGCAGGAATTAGCAAGCATTAGGAAGAAAAAACTTTTTTAAACAGTATGCAAGCACATGGCTTCCATTCATGCCACACAGAGTATATCTCCATTACTGCTGCATACACATAGTATATTTATTTGGAAAGGCAAAGCAAGAAAAAAGTAATTTGAGTTACAATACTACCACAAGAACAGCATTAATGAGCTGGTGGCAAACCCAAACAAGATGGGATTTAAATATGAAATTTCAGTTTAGATTTACTTCTGCAATGTGCTATACAGGCGGTCCCCTAGTGACAAACATCTGACTTACAAACAACTCCTACTTACAGAGGTAGACAACAGGAAGTGAGAGGAAATCTTCCCCTAGGAAGGAGAAATTCACTCCTGTAAGAGTTATCATGGGAAAACGTTGTCTCCATTGATGCCTTATCACCAAGGTTTGTTTCCACAACAACCCAAAATTGAGGTAAAATGTTCTGAACAGAAAGACAGCAAACCAAACATTACAGGGGTGTTAACCCTTCCCTATGCTATCCAAAATGCTTAAAAATATATTTTTTGGCTGAAGCTACACTTAGAAAATGTACCTGTTCTGACTTGCATACAAATTCAACTTAAGAACAAACCTACAGTCCCTATCTTGTTTGTAATTCGGGGACTGCCTATACAAGAATGGATGTTTCCAACCTTTAAAACTTTGGACTGGCAGCACCTTTTTGTAGGCTGAATGTGATGAACATTACAAAGTCAAGCAAGCAAGAAAAGATCAATGGACCAGTCAGTGCACAGACCTCATTCGTAAGTATTTATTGTAAGAATTGGTAAGCTGTTTGCTGAAAATTACCAAAATGGATGCCCAAACGAGAAATCACACTGAATTTGCAGCAGCAATATTAAAAATAATGAAAAACCATGGTAGTGAGCCTAAACAAAGGACACACGTGTTTAAATGCATTATTAGAAAACACAAACTATTCAAAACACATGACAGATTCACTTATAGTAAATTATATTACACTGTTTAAAATAGGCCACATAATGCTTTTAAATTTGGCTAGCAACCCCCACAATTATTGTTTTTTATTTTTTTTTTAACATGGTGCTTCTTACCCACACATTCCATAACTGAGCATCAATGAAAAAAAATCATGTAAAATATTCAACAGGCAATAAATTATAATCTAACATCAAATGTATGTTTTTGACCTTATATAGTTATAAAAATTCTCATTTCTACTACTAAAGCTTCCATATTTATCATACAGCACAGCACTGAGTAAACTGGCAACTCATGCCTCACTGGTGGGTGTGTTAAATTTGTCTGAGGGTAGCATAAGGCTGCACTTAATGACTGAATGTCAATCAGATACCATATTTCCCATGGTATTTATTATCTCATTTAGTCATTATTAGCTTTTAATTGATTAATGTGCTTGATAAATAAGCAATCTGAGCCAGCTGGCAAGTCACGCTGTGTTTTATGAGCTATCTTTTGGCTAAAAATGTTAGTGGTGGTCTATCCATCAGGATGGCAATCCACACTTGTCTGTTTTAACTGGGCTACAAGGACAAATACTGCTTCATCTACTACACACATCAGCAAGCCAATTAAGATAAACAGTATATTCTCTATGCAGAGAAATTCAGCACCATCTGGGGGCATCTTTATAATTCAGCAAACAGAAAAGCACTACATCCAATATGGTCTTCACATGATACATTTAAAGAATAACTGCAATTTCACTCAAATTATAAGTTAATTGCCATTTAACACCATCTCTTTCCATAAAAGTTTATTCTATGCCAAAGTTAACGTCAGAGGTATTTATTTCCAGCTCATAATTCACTAAGAAAGCAGCAGGATCTCACAAAAGGTTGCACAAACTTTTATTTTATATATTATCTAACAAAAGGTTTTGGTGTTCTTTTTTTGGTTTTCAGCACACTATGGACATTTTTGATTTCATACAGAGGAGCAATGTGGATGTCTTTTACAGATGATCAGGTGAGTAGACAGTTGAAGGAATATCAGTAGGTCCTGGTGGCGTTAGCCCCAGGGTGCTGTGCCCGAGAGTGTTGAGCCATTGGCTCCTGTCGCTGTCAACCAATTTATGTGATGAGGAAGCAGGGGGCAGGGCTTATTCACAATGTCTGTGTCTATAGAAGGGGAAGATTGGGGCTGCTCTGTGCAAAACCACTGCACAGAGCAGGTAAGCATGGCATATCTACAGCAGGTAAGTATAACATGTTTATTATTTTAATAATACATGAAAGTAAAGCTTTACAATTGCTTTACAGCTCTACAAAAGGAAACTCCATATCCCTAAATGCTAATATTTTGCAAGCATCAGGGACAATGAAGGGACCTTGGGCAGACAGCTATTAGGTTAATGTAATGCAATACAGTCTACATGGCCGGTTTCATCAAAGCAAAGACTACTGTGACCAAAACGTGTTGGTAGTAGCCACAGGGGCCATCATTCCCCCAAAAAATCTAGTTAAATGATCATTTTGGTGTGCTTTGTAAGTTGACAGGTTTTCTGCAACACAAATAGTGTAAAGGTTGAAATATACTGTATATACCACTGTGACAGGGCTGCATTAACCGCAAGGACCCCCATGGACAAGTGTCTAGAGCAACAGAGCAAGGGAGGAAGCATCACATCTGAAATTAAAGTGATATTACATTTTTGGGTTTTTTTTGTTTCAAAATAACAAACATGTTATACTTACCTGCTCTGTGCAGTAGTTTTGCACAGAGCAGCTCAGATCCTCCTCCTCTTCTCAGGTCCCTCGCCGGCGCGCTTGGCCCCTCCTTCCTGTCAAGTGTCCCCACAGCAAGCAGCTTGCTATGGGGGCATCTGAGCCGAGGCTTTGTGTCCCCATTCAGACACGGAGCCATGGCTCAGCCCTGCCCCCTCTCTCTCCTCATTGGCTCACTGACTGACAACAGCGGGCACCATTGGCTCAGCCAATCAGGAGGGAGAGTCCCAGAAATTCAAGTCTATTGTGCAACATCGCTGGATCAAGATGGGGCTCAGGTAAGTATTAGGGGGGCTTCTGCACAAGAAGCGTTTTTTATCTTAATGCATAAAATGCATTAAGATAAAAAACCTTCAGTCTTTAGAACCACTTTAACAAACTGGGATCATTTCCTATTGCGTTACCCTCTTATGGCATATGTACAGCAATTAGATATGGGGAAGTGTGTACAGACAGGATTCTGAGAGGAGTAGGAAGACTCGGTATAGTTACAGAAACATGAAATGTGGGATGTGCTGGAAAAACCGATCCATTGAGGCCCCACCTCACAACTTACAGCTTACAGGACTTAAATGATGCGTTACTGACAGCTTAGTGCCAGATACTACAGCCTTCCCTTCAGAGGGATAGTGGTGCCCATGCGAGTTTGGTGGCAAAAGGGGGACCTATTAAATATTAGGTGGGTGGTCAAAGTTATTACTGATCTTGCTTATTGCACCCCACGTAGAGTGGTCAAGTAGAAGAGAGGCAATTCTAGTGATGGTTATTAGTTACATTTTAACACAGCTCAAACTATGTAATATGGTCCAACTCAGAATGCCCTTAGAAGTGTTATAGTCCTTCAAAGTAACATCTAAGTGCAGGCTAGATATCTCCCAACTATACTGCTTCAGGCAAAACATTTGGAAACTGTAAATTACCATAAACGGATGGAGTTTCCATTAGATAGTCTTGGTTTAAAATGTGTGTTGGGACTGAGGAGATGTGCAAGCGGCAGTTATGGGAACTAAATACCTAGGTTTGTAATGGAACATTTAGTGCAGATACACCTCTTTTGTAAGCGCCTGGCCCCTAGGCATATGCCCATCATCTGTCCCCTATTTGCTGAGATCAAACAACTTCAGGTCAGAATTTTTTCAGAAGGTCCTGTGCTTGAGCTATGCAAGCATCAAGCAGTCAGTCATAAGGAAAAATTGTAATAACATAACAAATGCCTCAGTTTTCCCAATTATGCACCAAAGTGTTTACCAAATCGGTTATACAGTATCTCACAAAACTGAGTACACCCCTCACATTTGTGTAAACATTTTATTCCATCTTTTCATGTGACAACATTGAAGAAATGACACTTTGCTACAATGTAAAGTAGTGAGTGTAGAGCTTGTATAACAGTGTAAATTTGCTGCCCCCTCAAAATAACTCAACACACCGCCATTATTGTCTAAACCGCTGGTAACAAAAGTGAGTACAACCCTAAGTGAAAATGTCCAAATTGGGCCCAAAGCGTCAATATTTTGGGTGGCCACTATTATTTTCCAGCACTGCCTTAACCCTCTTGGACATGGAGTTCACCAGAGCACCGCCACACAACTCAATAAAACTCCCCCGTCGTTTAAATGTGACAATATGTTCGAGATGTGAGTGATGAAATGTAACATCGTTTCACAGTAAAGAAGTTACAACAGTGTACTTTTCTACCTTATTTTACAAATGTGTTTACACTCCCCACATGAGTCAAAACACTCTATGACATATTGGCTAAACCATTTGTGAAACCACGTATTAACCCTTTTGACTCCGTAAACAATACAATAATGTTAAAAAGGAATACTGACTGACGAACTACGAACGTATCGAGTTCGTGTCCTGGAA
>BLSH010286071.1:1975565-1988911 GCA_018402905.1 Glandirana rugosa | reverse complement strand
CATAAATTTTTCACAAATTTCTAAGATTTTGGCCTTTCAAAATATGCCAGGGGAATATTTCTATAGTAGCCATTATCAACACAATTTGCAAACACTAAAATACAGTATCAGCCCTGTGCAGAAAACGTACATTGCCACTGACTAAGCTGCAGAATCTTATGAAGAAAAATCCACAAGAGGTCTTCTGGATGGTACAAAATATGTCACCTAAACGATGATGAGAAATTGCTGCCAAATAAACTTCACAAGTATGCAAGTGAAACAATAATAAAGTTATGTTGCGCTAAATAATAAATACCAAGTGAAAAAGTATATATATCATAGAAAATTTCATAACAAATAAATGATGTATCAAAATAAAAAAATACATATAAATATATGTATATAATGTGCAAAAAAAGTGCTCCAAATAAAATCCAAGAAAAGTCCAATGTAGTCCCAAAAGCATATGTATTTTCCAAGTGGTAGTAGAGGCATCCAACTCTGACCATTAGCTTGAAAAAATCCGCCACCGAAGAGCATGCAAACCACCTCTTGTGCAAGAGTAGGTTAAATAAATACTCTTACCGACTAGCAAGGGACCCACTATCTCTAGTAGGTCGAACAAGCAGGCAGACAAAACCCTCTGCAGGGTATTAGGAGAATATTCTTCCAGTCAACAGGGTCCGGAGATGTGTGGAGGACTAAAATGTATATCAACAAGTTTTCATTCAATCTCATCATCAAGCGGGGAGCAGGAAAAGAAAAAGGATCTAATAGTGCAATTCCGTATGGTGAATTTTATTAAGAACAAGGAGAGATACTCACAATATATTCAGTAAAAATTTGCGTGTATAGCATGAAAAGCCGGTACTGCTGTAACAAAGTCGTCCGTCCTTCCGGGATCGTGTAGGCGTGGTGACGTCTACGCGTAGCTCCGTCCTACATGTTTCGTCATATGTGACGTCTTCCTGGGGCACGGGTGACATGCTGACTCCTCACCACTTATACTCTTTGGCAGAACCAAGCCTCATCCTGGAGTTCTGCCACCATTTTAGCGAAGATCGGACCTTATCAGCAACGGGGAACTGTCATGTCACTCATCGCTAATAACCCGACCGGCCTGGCAATATCCAAATGGATACAGACAGAACATTCAAAATCCATGTCATTTTATTCAGAACAAACATAAATTGCAACCATCAAGAAAACAATGTTTCAGGAAGCTTCATTTGAAAGACCGTTTTAGCCCCCACTGATTTCCTCTAGAGGGATTGGAGGGGTGTGCTGGACTTCGATAAAAATCACACTTCCACATCCAGCCATCACCATGGAATATGTTCAAATAACAAGAGATTTGCCTCCCTAAAAAAATGTTAAGCTATCGAGGCTGTGCACCTTCGAGACAAATGAACACAAATATAAAATTCAGTAAAAAAATATATGTCCATAAAATCATAAAGTATGACCATACGCAGAAGCAGAAGGATAGCGCATGGGACTCTGCGTCTATGAGGGATTGTAAGCTAATGAGAGCTGCTGTGGACCGTTTATCTCAACTGGTATAAATGCAGTAGCTTTCCACACAGCCTGTAAAGTTTCTGGACCAGGCTCTCAATATTATGAGTGGACATTGGTGTAAAAATATAAAAATTCTAACACAAAGAAACAGAACAAGGACCAGTCAAGTAGGGACCGTATCGAGCTACATATGAAAAGCTCATTACTTAGCAACTGAGCAACTGAACTAAAAACACTAGAGGGCCTCAAGTTCTGGCCCATGCACTTCCAGAAGGGCCACACAACAGCAGCATGTTTCCAAGTGTTCAAGTGCACTACATATAGTTAGTCAGTGAATTCAAAACGAATAGGATGAAACACATTTTAACCACTTACCAACCGGAAGGTTTTCCAGCTTTAGGACCAGAGCACTCTTTGCGATTCGGCACTGCGTCGCTTTAACTGACAATTGCACGGTCGTGCGACGTTGCACCCAAACAAAATTTGCATCCTTTTTTTCTAACAGATAGAGCTTTCTTTTGGTGGTATTTGATCGCCTCTGTGTCATTTCTAATCGCCGCTATAAACAAAAGAAGAGCGACCATTTTGCAAAAAACCCCAAATTTCTTACTTTTTGCTAAAATTCAAATCCAAAAAAAATATAAAAAAACATTTTTTTGCACCGGTTTTGGCCGATTTATATAATTCCTCATATTTGTGATAAAAAAAAATCGCAATCTGTGTTTATTGATTGGTTTGCGCAAAAGTGGCCGCGTTTACGGATGATGAGAATTCATTTCTGGGGTTTTTTTTTTTTTTTTTTTTTACTAGTAATGGCGGCGATCTGCGATTTTTAGCGGTAATGCGATATTTCAGAGGACATGTCGGACATTTTTGACACTTTTTTGGGACCAATGACATTTATTCAGCGATCAGAAATTTAAATGTCCACTGATTACTGTATAAATGTCATTGGCAGTCAAGGGGTTAACCTGGAGGGGAGAGCTAGGGGTTAACTGTGTTCCCTGGGTGTGTTCTTACTGTGGGGGGGTTGGGCTAACATGGGCATGAGAGATCTAACTGATCCCAGTGACAGGGATCAGTAGATCTCTCATGCCCCTACAAACAGAGCGGGGGGAACCGCCGTGTTTACATCGGCGGTTCCCCGTTATTTCCCTGTGGCCGCTCATCGCGGCTCGCCGGTGGACATCGAGTCCGCCCGAGCCGCGGGCACACTAGTGGCCGATTGCAGATCGCCATCTTTTTACGGCGATTCGCGCTCAGCATCCAGACTGCCGCCGTGAAAACACGGCGCGCGGTCGAGAACATGTTAACATCTGAAAATGTCAGTTCTGCTGCATATGTTGTAACATACAGCAATGCACACTGAAGAGAAAGTTGATTATTTGTGTCAGTAGATGCAATAACAACCCCCAATATTGGTGTCAGTGACTGCAATAATAACCCCCAGCATTAGTGACAGTGATCAAAATAATAACACTGGTGGTATTGAAGGCAACAATAACCCTCAGCATTGGTGACAGTGACTGTAATAGACCAGGACCATATATGTACTACTGGGTTGAGACCCTATTTCATTGCCAGGTGGAAATGCAGAGAATATATCAGTGGCTGGCACACCGCTGCTGCTTTGCAAAGTGCACAGGTGCTCAGCAGGTGGCAGACCCAGCCCAGGACACCACTGAACTAAACGCCTATAAGCTAAGCATGAAAAAATAATAGAAAATTAAATGATCATATAATATATCAAGGGCATTGTTTCTAGTTTTAAATAGAGCAAGAAAGAATTGGAGCCTCATATCATATTTTACTGCTCTCTGTGTCCTGCATGGGTTTCCTCCGGGCACTCCAGTTTCCTCCCACACTCCAAAGACATGCTGGTAGGTTAATTAGATCCGGTATAAAATTGCCCCTAGTATGTGTATGTATGCATGTGAGTTAGGGACCTTAAGTTGTAAGCTCCTTGAGGGTAGGGACTGATGTGAATGCACAATGTATATGTATAGTGCTGCGTAAATTGACGGGGCTATACAAGTACCTAAATAGCTGTGAAGATTTTTTATTATTGCATGTGTGATCACCATGACAGGAATTGAGCAAAAGTTCTCCAACAGAGACATGGAAAGCAAAAAGCAGTGGGGTAGGGAAGGGAGATAACCTCAAAAGGGTTAATATTGCTGCGTGTTTCCCTCTTTCCCTCCATTCTAGGCAGTCAACAAAAGTCTCCCCCAACAGATAGACAAAGTGCGTTAACAAGCTAACAGAGGTTCTAAACCCCCCACACCCCCACTTTGGGAACAATGTGTAAATCAGGTCAGGTCATAGCATAGTGCAATATAATCATTTACCCACATACTAGAAGTCTGAAAAACTCCAATCTTGTCCCGTTAATGAACCATTCCATTACCGATTATTTTCTTTACAGGACTATGCTCAGAAAAAAATGAGGGGTTCAAATATGTGACTGTTTGAAAAGGAAAACATTTTTTTTTTGTTGTTGGCTAGAACACTTGTTAAAACCTTCATTATTTTCTGAAAATGTTCTATAAATACAATAAATGTAAAGGTTAACCCATTCAAGAGAGTAACTTCCTTTCAGGAAGGGATGCAGGATTTTAAACAAGCTACAGATAAGTACTACCTAGAGAGAGACACTAGCAGTGAAGTCTGTTATGCAAGATCCTGAAGGCTGACAGGCAGCTTATAAGTAAATTCCATTATGTTCATATTCACAGTCAATTAAATATGTACTAAAAATATATTCCACCTGAGGACATCTCCAGCAGCACTAAGCTGGCCAATTGGGATTTTGGTCAGTTATTTATAAGCAAACTATTAAAAGATCCTTCATTTAACAAATATGCATCCTAAAGAGTGAAGTTTTGTGCACGTTAGGGTGCATACACTAAGCTGCCAATATATTTAAACTACCTTCGTTATTTTATTACATGACGATTTTCTTGTCATAATGTTTAATTCACAAGTGTATATATTGCAAGGGTGCAGGATTGTTTTGTTGCATGAACTAGAAACCCTGGCAACTCTTTAGTTCTCATAATTGTGTTTTGTTTTTTGTTTTTTAAGAAAGTTCCCTTAAAGTGTTACTAAATGCACAACAGCAAAATCAGTCTGTACATGCAGTAAAGCATGCTTCTTATACTCACTGTGGAACCTAAGGGGTTAATCCTCCACATTGTGTAAAAAGGCTGTTTGATCCTGTCTTCTCTGATCCTCCCCTTCCACTATCCCCTGATAAGACAGAGTCTTTGGAGTCACTCTGCACATGTTCAGTTTGGTGTGTATTGAGAGTTTTTTCTCTTGGGAGGGTGCATGTGATCAGCACAGGGTCAATCAGCACTGTCCAGACAGAGGGTCAGGGGTCATGCAGCCTTATAGGACAGTCAGAGAAGAATGAAAACTCCTCCTACAAGCTTTAACCAGACACTGATAGAAGTCACAAGACTGCTATATACTGCTGATGAGAAAAGGTATTTAGCAGTATATATTACTAAAATCATTGCATTTCCATGCTCTGTGTACTGTGGAAGATCAGCTATAGTGAATGCAGGGTCCTGGGTTTAGTAACACTTTACGTTGCTCATTCAAAGGCCATTCAATGAATGAATAAGCTACTTCAGACCTCATGTGCCAATGACACACCAATAGCCCTATCTGAAAGTAATCACAAGGTTACTTTATGCAGCTGTACAATCAATGCACCCGAATGCATATGCAGGCATTGCCCATCCAATTCTACAGTGCTTTATGTCTAGATCTGTCAGATTTGACTGTGTATGTACATGCCTAAACTTTCTAGAGACTGTGCCATCTCTTACCATACCAGTTATCGGGAAATGCAATCTAAGATGTCTTTGTGTGGCTGTAGCAATGACTGGAAGCATGCCTGAAAAAATGTCAAACATACAGTGTCACTTATGCCTTGCTCTGCCGGCATGTTTGAAACCAAACAAAAGTTTAGCCATTCCAAGAATTAAGACACTTCTGCCATAATCACAACAGATGTGAAGTATGGTGGGCAGCAGAAGCGTCGGGAGGGGGAGGGGGGCTGAGCGGGCTACAGCCCCAGGGGTGCCCCTGAAAAGCCCTCGGGCATGCATAGGGCTATTATTAGCCTCAAGGCTCCCAAGCACTCTGGAGAATCGCCAGAGCCACCCACCGCTAGAGGTCCGGGACCGGCACTGGTGATGTATCCAACGCCATTTTAAAGAAGACCAGCTCTACTGAAAAATGGTCACATGAGGCCAACTGCCAAAAGAAATGGAGCTGTCGCCAACCTCCGCCCCATGGCTTGCTGCTATGACTTGTTATGGGAAAGGGGGTGGGGGGGGGTTGGCGACAGCTCAATTTCTATTGGTAGCCACCTGGCCGGCTCCACCTCTTGATTCTTCCTATCGGAGTGACCATGCTTCAGGAGAGCTTGTCTTTGTAATAGCGGAGACTCCGCTGGGGACACCCTGATGGAAGGAGGCACTCTGACCGCTGGGGACACCTGTGATGTAAGCTGGCACTCTGACCGCTGGGGACACCTGATGGAAGGAGGGACTCTGACCGCTGGGGACATTTCCTCAGGCTGAAGCCCCTGGGCTTTTTCCCACCTAGCAACACCCCTGGTGGGCAGTCTACTATATATTAAGTTTCAGCATAACACAGTCAATGATAAAGCAACAGAGCTGTGTTTCATTAGAAGAAAATGAAGTTTAGCCCCAAAAAGGAAATTATACAAGCAGTTCATGTCATATGGTGTGAGTGAAGACAAGAAAAATAGGTTACAACTGTGAACATGCTTGATCTCCTCTGTAAACAAAAGCTGGCCTTAATTAAATTAAAATGAATAGATACGTTATATTTCCCTTCTGCTGCACAGCAAATCTTTCCCCTCTAACTACAAAAAAAAGTGTGTGTTTTTCACCGCTATTTTTCTGTAAAGACCTAAACAGTCTTGCAGACATATTAAATTTTAATAAGTCAGCACTTTGTATTTTATGTACCTATTAAAATTTAAGTTGGTGAGCCATTGACCCCTGTAATTTTTCAATAGCTCTAGCCATAGTGTCAGGGTTGACTAATTATGACTGAACAGCTGTTTGGGTTGACCTTGCCATCAAGTGTGAAACCTGATGAAATGCTGTCAGTCTAAAAAGATTTAGGAGTTTTGTGATTTTAAATTGATTCACAAGTTAATTACATGGCATAATTCAAAAGGTTATTTGAGAACTAACACCACTTGGCAGTTCCGGAGAATGAAATCCTACAGCACAACACTATAATGTTCATTTATGTACTTGTAGATAATGGACATTCTAAACAGAGATAAATGGATTTATTTTATTTTTAACTTATTAGCATTTTTATTAGCACTTTTTTTAGCATGCTTTTACTGTCCTAACTCCTGTTTAGAATGGTATTAGAAGGAAGGAGTAATAGTCAAAACCTAGAAATGCTTGAATCACTGCTCTGACCTAATAATTTGTGAGTGGAAAATTTGGTTTGAGCAAACGAGCTCTGCAAACAACAGGTTTGTTTACACTAGAGATGCTAAGAAGAAGAGAACATGAAAGAAGGCCTAAAGCGCCACCTGCTGACCTCAAAAGAGAAAATACAATATTATATACAGTACTTCATAAGAAAGACTTTTTATTGTTATGTAGTTGTCCAGATCCTAACAAAAAAAGGGGGGGGGGGGGAAAGCATAAAACTAAAATTTCCTTTAAATGCCATCTCACCTCTGCAGACCAGGGAGCATTCTTGAGCAGCAATTGAGCACTTTGCTATTTTTCCCTCCCCCAGCCTTTCATTGGCCAATTCCTGTGCCTCTGATTTACACACACCTGCAATGGCTAATCATAATAATTGGGCAGGTGCACTGTACCGTTTTAATTGTAAGTGGCGCATGTCATTCCTTCTCTTATCCCTCTAACAGCACCTCTGCTGGGTGTTGTAAGCACTTTATTGTACCCTCTCACATTTCTATCAATACTTAGATAGCAGATGTGAAAACTATATGTAAAAATGTACTTTCTTTTCAAAAGTCTGTGTTCCTTTCCCAGTTGTTTGGAATTATAAAAAAAAAAAAAAAAAAAAACATTCCAGCCAAATGAGAAAAAAGGAATAAGGGAAGGGAACGTGGGTAAAGTTGATTATACTGTATACACAAAAATGTAAATGGTATAGTAAGAGAAATGGCATAAGTCCTATCAATTTCATTCTTATAGTATTTTCCCTTAAATTCCGAGTATTTTTAAAATCATATCTTTATCATAGGCAAGGCATCTACAAGTGCCCAATGGGAAATTTGTGTCCAAGAATTATTATTCCATTGCTGATTTGAACCCAATGACTTCTATTTATATGGAAAATATCTGCACAAATTTGCCCACAAGAACAAAATGTCTGCACTCGGCTGGGAGGCAGAGGCAGACGGACCCCATAAATGTATATAGGGCCGCACTGCACAGGCATGGCTAGGGAAGAGAGGGCTTGCAACATGAATGTAAACAATCCCTGGAGGGCAAGGGCATCAAATCTTGGTGAGTACACATCTGTGGAGGAGAAATTGGGTTAGTTTAGCTAAGAACAAGGAGGCACAAAGAATATTTGCACTTTGTCTGAATTTAAGCCGATGCTCTTCTTTGGTTCCGGAATTATAGTGAGGAAGGGTTTTTTTTTTTTTTTTTTGCTGACTTTGTCCCTGCTGGGAAGATCTACCAAGTTCTACCCTCTATGTTGGTCCTGGTGTCCGCTACATAAAGTAATGCACAGTAAAGAAAAAGGCAAAAAAAAAAAAAAAGAATATCCACATTTGTTGTTACAAAAAGTAGGTAAAGATTGGGCACTGGACACAAACAAGGCATCTTGATGTGTACAATGTGTAAACAGCTAAGGCACAGAGATAGCCATATTATATATAGTCTCATAACTTCTATTTTTTTTAGTTATCTAAACATAAAAATGTCCCAATAAATGCAATAGGGTGCTGTATAAATATATTCAAAATGAAAGTTTGTTTGACATAAAATAGATTAAAATGGGGAAGACACCATGCAGCCATTATTTTGCAGAGACTGCAAATGTTATAACACACAAGTCTAATTACACATATTGGGGCACAGCACGATAAAGATTTAATAAGGCGCTTTACTACAACCGGTGACACAGCGGATGTGCCACAGAGCTAAGGTATCACCACATAAGATGGCAATAAATCAGGTTGGTTAAGCAGTGATAAACTGTGGGGCCCTGCTTCTGTATTTTACTTTCATTTATATTAACCAGGATATAATAGAATGCGGAAAAGGAAGCTACTTTACGCTCTGTACTTCCAGCCATCACTGGTATACTAAAAATGTATTATATTTACATTCACAAAAACATATCACCCATTACAAAATGTAATTTCAAAGGCCAATAGCAAGAACACATAGCAAAACAGGGCTGTGACCGCTTGAAAATAGCAGGTCATTCGGTAAAATTTTATGAAGTGCAGTGTCCAGCACATAACATCACACCTAGGAACAGAACAGCTTTATTTGCGGACCTCTGACCTTGCAGAAAGGCAAAGGAACCTAAGGAAACACAGGCGCAAATCATTACCTGGAGAAAAGAACACCATTATTTCCACTCTTAAGCAATATGCAATTTTACTTAAAAGTAGAAACAAATGCTTGTTCTTGTAGCCATAAAAGCGCTTGGCTGCTGCAGGCAGGCCAAAGCCGTACACTGCTGTTCAAAGTAGCACTTGGCTAAATCCTTTTATTTATATACTCATATGATTTTCTGCTCAAAATCAGAAGCATGAAAATAGCAGGGAAATTTCAAGTACGCTTCCCCTCACTATGCTCACATGAAAGAAAAGAACTGGAACATGATGATACTAGAGTGACAGCAGGGCAAGCACATTTCTTTTTGTTAAACCACAGAACCACAAAATCTGGTTACTGTAGTGTGTCTGTGAGAAATTATTTCACACACTTTAATTAAAACATTTTACCATTCTTTCACTAAATTATTTCTGACATCACAACTTTTCCACCCATGCAAAGCAGCTGCTTTTTTATGTTTCAAGTTTCCAAATAAAGCCAATAACCCAAAGGCCAGGCCCACTATATGAACAAAAAGCAAGCTTTCAATTTGTCCTCTAATAGTTTATTAACCCCACTGCAAAAGTGCCCTGGCAAAAACCCATGAGCATGTGTATGTTGCTGTTGGCCAGAGGAAAGATCTTCTAGCAAGTGGATTATTACCCAATACCTGACTGCCCTAAATTTCTTCTATACAACCATGTGCGTGGCAAACACACCACTTACAAAAAGGTACACGTATGCTTCAATGTATTTGTAAATATGCTGAGCTCTCAGCAGTCTTTGTTTTCTGCTAATTGTTAATTTGCATAATACACTTCAATATCAGGACTTTACAGGGACTTAATGAGATTCTAAAATGTGCTGTAAAACAAATTATACAGAGCGAAAAATAATAGTGAGGTACGATGATGAAATTAGGAGGCTGTTGAATAGTGACCTGGCAAATGAGAGAAAAGATTTAAGGCCTCTCTCACAGGCAAGGTACGCAATCTGCTAGAAATCCTTAGTTACAATAATTCTGAAGAGAGCTTACAAGTGTACTGCTTTACACTACGAATCTAGCAGCACCCGTGACAGAGAACAATGGGAGTAAGCCAATGGGCAGCAACCAAGAGCAGCCTAAAATTAATTCACCGGCAGGGCAGGAGCACCTGTCAAATGGCGCTAGAAATCAAATGCAAAATATAAGTTTACTTCCACTTTCAGAACATGTTACATGGTCCACCTGTTTTATGGGTGGAACATGTAACATGTCCCGGCTCCTGCAGCTCACCCCCCTCTGCCTGTGACAGTGGGCAGATGTTCTTCTCCATACGCCAGCTGCCACAATTTTTATGTTCTACAACTCCATAACCAAAGGTTTGTACCTTATGCACGGAATTAACTTGCATTACTTTAGAGGCTTCAATGCAAAGAATTAATAAATGCATTTTTTTCATTAATGGGCTCAATTTGCTTTTTTGTTTTTTTAAGGTGAACTATACCATGAAAGTGAAACTGAACTCTGAAAGTTGTGCCCAAGACAATGTAGGCAGAGAAAGAGAACTAGACACTAGTATTTTTTGTGGTATCCCTGCAGCTGACCTTTCTCCTATTATTGAGTTACCATGCCTTGTTCTGTACAGTACTGTGACTTTGCGTGGAGGCAATCATCTCAGTAGAGGCAGGGTTTTGCTTCCTCATTTCAGAGCCTCCAGCAAGTGGAACAGTGAGCAGCACCATAGTGATATCACCAACTCTCACTCCAAATTTTGTAAGATCAGCAGTCAGAGGAAGCAATTCCTTAAATCTCACAAAACATATATAGCCATGAGACTTTAGTCACAGGAATGTCTAGGGACACTCATATCAAAAATTATGCTACTAATTTTCAGGAGTAATTCAAGTCAAATGGTAACCTTTTCAGGGTACTACTTGCACACAATTAAAATGTGTAAGTAGCCTTTCTCAACACAGTGGAACCCATAAAATACACTTTCCCCTGCTAAAAATGACTATATCTACAACTCAAGATGCATTAGTGTGATGGTCAGTGGGAAGAATGTTCCTTACACTTGTGATCATTAGGAAGAACTACCCCCTTACAGATAGCTAAAAAGATGGTGTCAGTACGAACGTATCTGAGAGGCAGAAATTGCTCATAGCTCAAAAAAACCCTAGCAACCTCTGGAGGAACCCTAGAGTTCTATGGAACCCTTGCTGAGAAACCCTGCTTTAAAACATATCAAATCGTTTGCTTTTTTCTGTATAGGTACACTCTAAAGTGGTATTAAACCCTAAACAAAAAATGCAATATATTACAGGTTACCATTCATTAGATGTGGTGGTTGTATTACATTTTTTAGGCTCTTTTTGCTCTCTTTTCACCTGATCGGACTAGGAACACACCTCTTGTATTAGAGTGCCTCTACTCTGGGTGAAGAAGAACAGGGGCAACTTTAGACAACAAAATTGTCAGTCTGTGGAGGGGAGCGTTAGATGTACTGGCAAATTTAGATACACTAACATATTGAAGCCAAACTCTAGCTCACACTTTATAAGCATTTACAGCAAACTGTTTTATTTTTACTTTTGGAATAAAGGTTTTACATAAATAAATAAAAGCTGATCATTGTATGCATCCCGCTAGTGTTAAATGGTTTGTCCTATCCCTGTAACTGATGCATTCTGCTGGAGAGCTTGTTCTGTTGAAAAACAGACTTAATGGCTGGACCACTGGGTGAAAATAGAAGAAAGCCTAAAAAAGAAAGAAATGAATGCAGCCCTCACATGGATGCATTTCTTTCTTCGATACACTAAGAATCAGTAAGCTACAATATAATAAATATTTGCTTTTGGGTTTAATACTGCTGTAGGAAGGGTGAAAAAAACAAACGCAAAAACTTTTTTAAGCAAAGCAAAACAAAATCACTCAGGGTATCCTAAAATCAAACAGATAGCCATACCTGTTCCATGTCAATGTACAGTGCCTTGCAAAAGTATTCGGCCCCCTTTGAACTTTGCAAACTTTTGCCACATTTCAGGGTTCAAACATAAAGATATAAAACTGTAATTTTTTGTGAAGAATCAACAAGTGGGACACAATCATGAAGTGGAACGAAATTTATTGGATATTTCAAACTTTTTTAACACATAAAAAACTGAAAAATTGGGCGTGCAAAATTATTCAGCCCCCTTAAGTTAATACTTTGTAGCGCCACCTTTTGCTGCGATTACAGCTGTAAGTCGCTTGGAGTATGTCTCTATCAGTTTTGCACATCGAGAGACTGAAATTTTTGCCCATTCCTCCTTGCAAAACAGCTCGAGCTCAGTGAGGTTGGATGGAGAGCGTTTGTGAACAGCAGTTTTCAGTTCTTTCCACAGATTCTTGATTGGATTCAGGTCTGGACTTTGAATTGGCCATTCTAACACCTGGATATGTTTATTTGTGAACCATTCCATTGTAGATTTTGCTTTATGTTTTGGATTATTGTTTTGTTGGAAGGCAAATCTCCTTCCCAGTCTCAGGTCTTTTGCAGACTCCATCAGGTTTCCTTCCAGAATGGTCCTGTATTTGGCCCCATCCATCTTCCCATCAATTTTAACCATCTTCCCTGTCCCTGCTTTAGAAAAGCAGGCCCGAACCATGATGCTGCCACCACCATGTTTGACAGTGGGGATGGTGTGTTCAGGGTGATGAGCTGTGTTGCTTTTACGCCAAACATAACCTTTTGCATTGTTGCCAAAAGTTCGATTTTGGTTTCATCTGACCAGAGCACCTTCTTCCACATGTTTGGTGTGTCTCCCAGGAGGCTTGTGGCAAACTTTAACCACTTCAGCCCTGGAAGGATTTCCAGCTTTAGGACCGGAGCCCTTTTTGCGATTCGGCGCTGCGTCGCTTTAACTGACAATTGCGCGGTCGACTCCTTCTTATATTTAGCCGGTTTTTGCCACTTTTTTTTACAAAAAAATATAAAAAAAAACCTAAACATAAAATCGTTTTTCATTCTTTAAACCCCAAAAAAACGTTTTAACAGCGAGAAGAAAACAAATATCGCCGCTAGTCTTTACTGCGTCTCCCCTAGTTTATGGTGGTTTTCTTTCGAGATAAACACCCCTTTTTTCCTGCGTTTAAAGCAAACCCATGTTACAGCGTGCTGGCGCGTTAACAGTCAATTTCGCTGCGTCGCGGCTTAGCGTTTTTCCCGAGGCCAGGATTTCGACCTTTAGGAAGGTCCCGACTTCACCAATTTCAAACGGTGTTCG
>BLSH010286071.1:1903653-1936784 GCA_018402905.1 Glandirana rugosa | reverse complement strand
AATTCAGCTGCTGGAAAAATCTGTCGCCCGCTGCATCTGAGAAATGATCCTGCCAGACTTGTACAAAAAGAAAGAAATAAAGAAAGTAAAAAAATATGTCCCTCTGCACTGTATGGTATCTGAAACGGAATCTTTATTGCGGTAAGGAAGGGGTGCTGAAAGTTGTGTGTGTGTGTGGTGTAGTGTGATTTCTTTAATAACCTGCATGTAGAACAGCATAGAGCCGTTACACTCAGCCCAGGACCTCCCAAGATGCAACATGTGCCAGCTGCAGTAATACCAGTACAGAGTGATAACCTAGTACTTTCAGATAAAAAAACAGGTTTGAACTGCAACATGCAGTCTTTTCTCTTTTTTTTTTTTTTTTGCATAAGCATTGTCAATACATAATAATGCTTTGAACTTGGTCACATGCTCCTAAATGGCAAGAAGTATTTCTTTTCTCTGAGCTGCAAGGGAGTGAAGAAAAAGTGGAGTATAGGTGATATTGCGCTAAGGCTTGTGAGGAGTGTGATGTATATACAACGTAAAAAACAAATAAACCAATAAATCAATATTGGGGGTGAGCAGCTACTACACAATCAAACAAATTGTAAATTCAGAGTAATATACAGATGTTATAGCGCTCAGCCAATCCAGTGGGAACAATCAATTGGGAAACAGTGAGTTTCTAGACACATATAATCAACCCTGAGAGAGTTCATGCAAGTCAGGAATGACTGAAGATGATTGGATAGGCTCAGAGTCCGCAGATAAATTTTGAGTAAATTCTGTAAATCAGTTCCATAAAACAAGGATAAGATATTCTCCAGTCTTGTTAGGATGGAGGCTTACCAGATTTCAGATATAGTAGAGCGTTGGACCATTCACCAGGTGCCAAGGTATGTATTGAAGAGTAGATGGTATATCCTGCGTTCCACCAGGGATTCTCTTATGGTTCCTGTGAGGGTGGCTCCTATGGGAACTGGATCTCTGGATGGGTGTCCTCCACTGTGTAAGGAATGTCACACATTCCGTTCGAAAACGTGGGTCTTACTTGAAAGACGGAGGTATCCCCAAGATCCAAACGTTCGTCCGCGGTGGTGGTGGGGGAAGAGGGGTGGATCAATGGACCCCAATTGGGTGGATTCGGAAGAGATAAAAGAAAACTCGAAATAGTGTAAAAACCTCTTGGCATGAGGTGCGTTTATTACAAATGAGGTTAAAAAACCTATCAATCAGGCATAAGGTAAAAAGTTTCTTAAAAGTCTTTTTCAAACACAAAAACGCAGCAAATCAGGGCAGCAGGTTCCCGACATGTTTTGTATAAAAGATAAGTCATCTGGGGTGACAGATGACGTATCTCTTATACGAAACATGTCGGGAACCTGCTGCCCTGATTTGCTGCGTTTCTGTGTTTGATTTATAGGTTTTTTAACCTCATTTGTAATAAACGCACCTCATGCCAAGAGGTTTTTACACTATTTCGAGTTTTCTTTTATCTCTTCCGAATCCACCCAATTGGGGTCCATTGATCCACCCCTCTTCACCCACCACCACCGCGGACGAACGCTTGGATCTTGGTGATACCTCCGTCTTTCAAGTAAGACCCACGTTTTCAAACGGAATGTGTGACGTTCCTTACACAGTGGAGGACACCCATCCGGAGATCCAGTTCCCATAGGAGCCACCCTCACAGGAACCATAAGAGAATCCCTGGTGGAACGCAGGACATACCATCTACTCTTCAATACATACCTTGGCACCTGGTGAATGGTCCAACGCTCTACTATATCTGAAATCTGGTAAGCCTCCATCCTAACAAGACTGGAGAATATCTTATCCTTGTTTTATGGAACTGATTTACAGAATTTACTCAAAATTTATCTGCGGACTCTGAGCCTATCCAATCATCTTCAGTCATTCCTGACTTGCATGAACTCTCTCAGGGTTGATTATATGTGTCTAGAAACTCACTGTTTCCTAATTGATTGTTCCTACTGGATTGATTGAAGAAAAAAAGTGAATTTATGCAGCTGGAAGGGGGGGGGGGGGCATAAAAGTAAGGATGTTGCTTTAACCTACATGGTCAGAGCAAGGTATGCTTTCAGTTATTAAATACTTACTTTAGGCTGGGTTCACACTGGTCCGATTCTCGGACTGACATTAGGAGCACAAGTCGCATTACGTCACAAAAATAAATGATTCCCTATGAGAGCTGTCTTAATTGGTCCGACTTGGGTTTTTCAAAGTTGGACCGACTTTGAAAAAGGTTCCTGTACTACTTTTGTCCAACTTTGATTCTACTTTAGCCCATTGAAAAGCATTGAAGTTGCATCAAAGTCGGATCATTGTCTTAACTGATCTGATTTTGCCATGCAACTTGTGCTCTGAGGATCTTGAAGGGGAACCCCTCACCGAATTAAAATAAAAAACTGCATGGGGTCCCCCTCCAAGAGCATACCAAGCCCTTCGGTCTGGTATGGGTTTTAAGGGGAACCCCCAATGCTGAAAAACGGGCATAGGGTCCCCCCAAAATCCATACCAGAACCTTGGCAGGGCAGAAAAGGGGGTGGGGACGAGCAAGCACCCCCCCTCCTGGACCATACCAGGCTGCATGCCCTCAACATGGGGAGTATGGGTGCTTCGGGGCAAGGGGGCTCTGCGCCCCCCACCCCAAAGCACCTTATCCCCATGTTGATGAGGACAAGGGCCTCTTCCCGACAACCCTTGCTGGTGGTTCTCATGGTCTGCAGGCAGGGGGCTCATTAGAATCTGGAAGCCCCATTTAACTAGGGGGCCCCCAGATTCAGGCCCCCCCACCCTATGTGAATGAGCATGGGGCACCTGAGAAAAAAAAAGTGTAAAAAAAAACCCCCCACACACTACACAGGCTTTTAAAATATTTGATTAAATTGGCTCCGGCGTCTTTATTCTTCTACTATTTTGTGGGATCTTCTTTCTTCTGCTCTTTTGCCGGTCTTCTCTGCTGTTCTCTTCCCTCTGTTCTCCCTCTCTTCTTCTTCCCATGTTGACACAACACAATCTCCTGTACAAATGCCGGCTCCGCTGTGACTTATATTGGCATGGGACGGGGCCACCCACTGACGTCATCTGGAGGCCCTGCCCCCTTTTGTCGTCACAGCCCGCCCCGGGATGTGACGTCATAAGGGGATGGGGCCTCCGGATGATGTCAGCAGGTGGCTGCGCCCCATGGCAATATAAGTCAGAGCACACAGCAGAGCCAGCATTCATGCGGGAGATCGCATTGAATCAACATGGGAAGAAGAAGAGAGGGAGAACAGAGTGAAGAGGACAGCGGAGAAGACTGGCAAAAGAGCAGAAGATAGAAGACCCCACAAAAGAGCAGAAGAAAGAAGACGCTAGAGAGAGAAGACGCCGGAGCGGATTTAATAAAATATTTTAAAAGCCTATGTAGTGTGTTTTTTTTTTTTTACACTTTTTTTTCAGGTGAATGGGTAGGGGTATAATGTTATATTTTTTTGGGGAGGGGAGCGGGTTTGGACAATGTTCCAAAATTTTACTTACTGTTCAACCTTTTAACGTGCTCAGACAAATAATGCCAGTCATGGCTGCTGACTCAACCTTTTAAAGACCCAAGATCGTAACATTAGCCTGCATATTTCATATTTGTCGACAATAGTATGGCATCAGTAAAATTTAAGGAATGACATTACATATTAACACCTAACCATTCTGTATCAGAGGATTTATGTTTAAGCCTATTGGCATCACACTTTAGGGCACTGAGAAAACACAGAATCACCCAATGTTGGGAGGGGGGGGTCATTAAAATTTAAATATTCAAGACTGCGCCATACTTACAAGTGATTAGTGGTTTGGATGTTCAGCACATGTAAGCAAAAGGAATCTCAAAACACTATCAACTACAGTTTGGGATAAACCTATACCTATGCAAATCCTAATTCAGAAGGGCAACATTTGAATAGATTTCTGGAAGCTGCCGAGGGAGGTAACACATAAAAAATATGCTGAGGCACCTTATATAGTGCCCTAATGTTGGCCTTACTTGTTAGTTTCTCTCACCAAGACCAATTTGCTTTAGAGCACACAACTAGTGTTCAGTACATGAGAGCAGGGATAGTTCTAGATCATAAGGAAAGCAGTAACCATACAGCACATTCTACATGCCGTAGAATTCTTCTGTCACTTCAATTAGACCCTCTGTCTTTAATCCACAGCTGGCACAAAAGATTTCTTCATACTGTCATTTAGTCTGACCATGGGTATGAAATTCTCTTACATGTGTCAGTTTATAATTCTTGCATGAGAAGGAGCATTAGAACACCATTTTAGTACAGAAAACCCTAGAATTGTCTTCAGAGCTGAGAAACAAAATGCATCGTGGTCCTGCAAATGAAGCTCCAGTGATACATCCAGAACTTCATAAATGTAATATCACTGTAGAAAAGCAAACCCACAACTTGTATTTTGATATGAAAAATGTCTGATAATTTCCATATTACAGCAGTCACAATAACAAGAATTGGCAGATCTGATTGCAACATGCTTACACACATGCTTCTGTAGCTTCTGATAAACAGCCATGCAACCTCTAAATCCAAAGACGTTGTGTTTTATTACATGTATATTTATATATTTATAGTGCATTAAGCTCTTGAAGTGGCAGACAGGCCGTGCACCTTCATATGACATATAAAAGGTTCCCCTTAGACTGGTGGGGGATAAACCTAGGGTTATGGGGGTATCACCAAAAGAACATATTGCATATAGCAATTAATAAGACTGAGTATGCATTGAGATGACCCCATATATTAACAAAAGTTAAGCATTACATGAGTAATCCAGTCTTTGAGGAGCAAAATCTTGGGATTGTACAAAATACAACTAGCACAGAAATACTAAGTTGCTTAATAAAGTGATCACTTCACACCTAAAATTATTGGAATAAGGTAGTTAAGCTTTTCAATAAATGTAAGCACAATACAATCCACCTTTACGGATTCAAATCCAGATCTTGAACTTAAAAAGTCTTATACTTATTTAGGCCCGGTTCACACTGATGTGACAATCACTCCGACTCTGGAGCACTTGTCGCATCAGAAGTCGGACCCTATTCTGTGCAATGGACCCGCTCTAGTCATAGAAAAATGTTCCTGCGCTAATTTTGGTCCGGCTTTGGTATGACTTGCATTGACTCCTGTTAAAGAAGTCACATGCAAGTCATGCTCAAGTTGTGCTGGGGTCCGACTTAAAAGTTGTGCGGAAGTCGTAGGCAGTGTGAACCAGAGCTTAAAGCGGTAGTAAACCCTTCCATTTAACAGTTTAAAAGCCAGTTACATTTCAGTCACGTGCCGGAAATGTAACACTCTCATTGGTTGTGCTCTAAACCAAACTGCCAAACCATCCAATGGCTGGTGTCATAGCTGATCACATGTGCAGCATCATGGCAGTTGTAGACTAAACAGAGGCCAAGATGGCAGCTTCCTTTGCTGAAAATGATAGGAGGGTTTACTACCACTTTAAGGTCATTTGCTATCCCAAAACACCTGGACACAACAGGGTTTAATAACTGAAGCTGGAGAGTACAAAATCAGGCTCACTTCTGCACAGAAACCAATCAGCTTCCAGGTTTTATTGCTAAAGCTTAAAGCGTTTGTTAACCCAAAAAAAAAATGCTGCTCCTTTCTCTTTAATGTGCAATTAGCAGCATGGTGCTTTGCTTTTTAAATTATCCCTCTGTATCCCCTAAAATACTTGTTTGATAATGCCAGGTCATGACTTCCCCCCTGAATGCTAACTCCTCTATTATATTAGCTGATCTTGAGAGCCCCGTGGTCTGTGCAGTCTGTCACTAGCAGCTCTCCTATTCTCCTCTGCCTGTCTTCAACTCCCCCCTCCTCCCCCTCCCTGTATTTTTCACACCGGTGTGATTTGTCACGTGATTTGATAGTTCCAAATCGCATGTCAAGTTGCACCTCATTGCAGGCAATGGAACCTTTGAAATAGCCACGACTCATTTCACAACAACTTTGAAAAAGATTCCTGCAGTACTTTTTTATGATTTCACTGCGACTTGCATTAACTTCTTTTAAAAGAAGTTGCAAACTGCAGTGAAATCGGATGTACAAATCGCACTGATGTGCAGCTTTGAAATCCCACTGAAGTAATGCGATTTCAAAGCCGCAATGGTGTGAATGGGGGCTAAGGTACAAAGGCAAACTATATTTGAGTAGTAGCTACATTCATGGTGATAAAACATCAAAACTAGTATGGTTGATTCCAGATTGTCAGAGAGCAGTGTGTTTTTGTTCTAGCTAATCAGTTCAGTATGACAAAGGGCTTCAAGAGCACAATGGGTTAGCTAAAAAGACAGGGCAGCAGAGCAGCTTGCTGTTTGTCTGACAGAAACCTTGGACTCAGAATGGATTAATTATTGCTCTAAAGCAAAGTAATAACCTACCATACACTTTTAAGAGTCAAAATATGGCAGTAATGCTGGCCATACACATGGAGATTTTCTTGCAATTTCAAGCAGCTTAGGAAAGCAAACTTTTTAGAAAAGATTATTGAAACTTACGGTCGCCCCAAGCAAAATATATATAAATATGTAAACTGTTGGTGGTAGGTACTTAGAAAGTTCAGGCAATAAAATAATAAAGGCAATAATAAAGAATGAATTAACTTTTAAACTGTAGTTTTGCATATATTGGTTGCCTCTAAAATCCCATAATAAAGAGGAATTTCAGTGTGGTCTGTCGGTGGTTTGTTACCTTGATTTATTTATTTAGGATGAAAAGCTTGTTTACTAAATATATTAGAGAAGTAATATGTGCATAGGCAGCATTACATTTTTGATATGAATGCCTACTGCAAGTAGCTTTAATGGACCGAAAATGCATTTTTTGACACTAGATATTATAGAATGTCCTGTTTTTAATACCTGCAACTAGCAAAGGAGACTTCTGTTGAACAGTAACAGACTGAAAAAGGATGTGGGAAATGCAGGCTGAATTTTCCCATAATGCTCCACGTTTTGCACAGTTGCCAGCTGGTCTTACGCTAACCCACAATCTAATATTGCTTACTAGCACACTGATCTGCCAAGATACAAACTGTTCCTGAAAAAAAGAAACTTATCCATGCATGCATGCACGGAAGGACTCCTCTTAACATGAGTCAGTGTACAACGGGACGGATGAGGATCTGCCAATCACACCTGCCTCTGCCTTTTTATTTATAAAACAGAACGGTTAATCTGTTCCTAGATATATGCAAGCTTCAAGAGAGACAGAAGAGATAATTAATAATTGAACAAGGAGAAGCCTTTAAAAGCTGGAAACTCAAGGTGACACTACAAGACCAGCCTAGGAAAAACAAGAGTGAGCACCTTCCTGAAAATTAAGTCACACTTCACCTCCCAAGATCGTTTGAAATTGAGAGGGACCTTGTGCCCACGCTTCCAAAACTACCCTTGCAGTACTCAAAATGGGCCACAATGTATTTCCACCATGCTCTATACTGACGGGATTGAAGATAAAGTAAAAGGGGTGAAAGGACAACTAAACGTTTCTCGATTTTACCGCAACCTTTGTCTCATGACTTTCAGACCATGAAATAACTTACACTGCTGATTTAGCATCAGATAGTTTCAGCTCTGGGAAAAGGGTTAGTGGAATCTCGAGCAAGAAAGATTTTTTTTTTTTTTATTTGTTTGCAGGAAATGCCTCTAATAAGGAAGGTTTATTTTCTATCCTGCTAAAAGTATCACAAGCTTTTCTTTAGGTAGATTCTGAAAATTTGGAAAACACAAAAGGTAATAATAAAAAAAATAAAAGAAACTCAATCAAATTGTACTTTTTCATCAGACATTTAGCATTGTTACAAAAGTTCAGAATGAAAGGTAATCAAAATGAGGATGAAGTCAAAGCACTTTCAAGCCTTTTACCTTCTCACTTAGGAGTAAGTGGGCAATTGCTATAAGCAGAAAAGATAGTCCTGCATTAGGTCTCAAACTAAAAAAGAGCAGCAACTGTTCACAGCGATAAACACCAAAAGAAAATGTTAAAGGAGTTAATCTCACTGGCAAAACACAACCAAGACCATTTAGAAAGATATTTGAAATCAATAAACTTGCTCGTCTCTCACTCAGATATGACATGCAATTACACTACGGTACCTTGCCTGCACGATGCACCCAACTTGAGAAGATTATGAATGTGATGCAAAGTGTTCTCACAAAGGCTAAAACACAGCAAAAGCAGTGATCCACATCAGCCTTCTAAGGCAGTAAGATAGTCTTGACTGGTGAAGATATACAATCTCTCAGGCACAAAAAACAGGCCAATATCCACTTTTATGTCTGTTTGTTTATTAAGCCATGAAAAGGTGCAATTAGGTATATAGGCAATTTATTTATTTATTTATTTCAGGTACTTATATAGCGCGGTCAATTTATGCAGCGCTTTACATATATATTGTACATTCACATCAGTCCCTACTCTCAAGGAGCTTACAATCTAAGGTTACCCTAACTCACATTCATACATATACTAGGGCCAATTTAGACAGGGTCTAATTTACCTACCAGCATGTCTTTGGAGTGTGGGAGGAAACCGGAGTACCCGGAGGAAACCCACACAGGCACAGGGAGAACGTGCGAACTCCAGGCAGGTAGTGTTGTGGTTAGGCAATTAAAATATCTTGTAAGAACATGCCCTGCAGGTTGCTTTAACTCTATGCAAAATTGGTATCTAAAGTATAGATAGGCAGTGCATTTAATCAATGTGCACTTATTATAAAACATAAAAATAAAATAAAAAATAAAGGCTCAGTCACATCTGAGCCCATATAGTTTCCCTTTAAAACCACACTAACCTGCAGCATTAGAGATGTTAATCAGTCACATAGGAAAGAATAGGATGTCTAATAAAAATGAACTTTCATGCAATAAAATGAATGTGTGTTAGGCTAGATTCACACCTATGCATTTTTACTGCTTTTTGCATTTTGCAGATTTGCTCTACAGAATGTGTTCCATAGGAAACCATGTTAAATGGACTGTAGTGCAAATCTGCAATATGCAAAAAGCACTAAAAGTACATAGGTGTGAATCCAGCCTTAGTGCAGGGCAACAGACAGTTGTGAAACAACGGCATAAGTTAACCCTGCCCCATGACGCAATCCTTCAGGAGTTTGGAGTACACACATACTAGTCTTTCAACCATATTATACATGATCTATGACTTACTTTCCATCAATAGGTACCCTATCTTATAGAGAAATGATGTGTGTGTATGGAGAGACAGGGCAAGCAAGAATTTTAAAGCTGTAAAATCTCCCTGAGGCCTGCAGGTCCTTCCTGCAGGATACTAAAAAAAAAACAAAAAAAAAAAAAAACATACTCATAGATGGCTGCAGCACCTATCTGAGCTGCAACTGACCCCCACTGGCTCTATATTGAGAACTGAGCAACCAAAGACGGCTGATTGCTCAGTTCTCAGGTCCTACCTGAGTATAGAGCAATGACTATCAGTTACCAGCTCTCTGCTCTGCTCCTTCAGCACATACTGGAGTGCTGGGCGGTGGAGGCAGCTGGCTCAGACTCACATCGGCACTCTGAGAGGCCGAGCAGGCTGTCGGTTAGGCATCTGGGTGTATCACGACATTATTGTCAGAACTCCTGCAGAGCCTGGAGCAGCTCTGTGATAACAGCCAATAGCAGACATCAGCCTGCTGTTGGCTGAATTTGACTAACAGGAGTGCAGAACTAAGTGCATTCATGTGAACTATAGAAGAAGTATGGCCAAAAGAGCTTTGACCATACTTTTCCTTTAAGAAAGTCAGGAGTCAACCAAAAAAAAATGAGAGCTATGGAAGTATATTCTATACTCTACTTCCCTTGAAATAATGTTTTCCCTTTCTCTCTTCATTTTGCATTAGTTATGGCTGGATGTTCATAACTGCATGTTTTTTTTCATCTAAATACTGTATGTTGCATGTAGTTGCAAAACTTTATACAATACATTGTGTTTATATGTTGAATAGACAAACACAGATGCAGTTATATAGGTCATATGCCTAAGGATATTCACCTGTGTTTATCAGGTCTCTTGAAAGCCTATCTGATTGATGATGCTGAGGAAGAAACGGCAATATGTAATTTACTTAGGATGTTATTGTGTTTGTCAGTCAGTGTCTTTTACGTGTAAAGCATACAAGAAAATACATCTTTGTCTTTTGCAGCCCAGAGATATGATACATGGTCTTGCTTGCCTGTAAGTAAACACGTGTTATGTATTATGATACATGGGTAGAATGTTCAGCAGAACACACCAAGACTCACATTTCACTAGATGATTATACTGTATATACCAGATGCATGACATTCAAATGAGAGAAACATGAGGAAACGTAGCAGCTAGAAAACATAATATTTTTTAAAAATGAAGACTTGTCAAAAGGTGATGACCACACATTCTTTCAAAGGACTTTGCTAAAGGAAATTACATTTTTCCAACTGCTACATTAACCACAATATGATTTGGCCAACGACTATACAAAGTAAAAATTCATGAATTGTAAAAACTGTGAATGATATACATATTTAGCATTTGGATGTATGTTGGAATATGTAGTTACCTGAAGTGGAACTCCACTCCAAAAAAAAAAATATATCAGCTTTTGCTGCAATATTTGCTGCCTCCTTCCCCCATTGAAAGTTAACATCTCTACTAGATGCCACCCCTTTCCTGGTTTAAAAGATGGCTAGCATTATTCAAACCCTTCCAGCGAGTCTAGGTTGTCATGACAACCTACTTGGGGGGCACATCATCAGGTCAGCCTGGATTCACAGTAGTGCTGCATTTGACACTCACATGCCATTAAATGAGCGCAGGTTTAGTGCAGCAGCAAGAACTGGCCATCCCCGCACCTTAAAGGAAGGATCTATGATATCAATGGATCGGGCAGAATAATGGTGAGCTTGAAGGATTGGTTCACATTTTCAGAAAAAAAAAATAAAATTGAAAAAGTGATCATCATACACCCCCTCCTGGTCCCCCTTGGAGGGTGGGGTAGGGTGTACATCTTTTTTTTTTTGTGAACTCACACTTTAATTCATGTAAAAATGTTTTCCTTCTTTTTTTTATTATTATTATTTGATATGGGGAGGTGGGCTTTAATCGATTAATACATTTTTTATATCAAAGTATGCGGGAAAAGTACAAATCAGTTGTTTACAGGCGGTCCCCTAGTTACAAACATCGGACTTAGGAACGACTCCTACTTACAAACGAAGGGAGACAACGGGAAGTGAGAGAAAATCTACCCCTAGGAAGGGATATTCACTCCTGTAAGAGTTATGGGAAAAAGATGTCTCCACTGATGCTTTATCATCAATCCTTGTTTCCACAACAACCCAAAATTTTCAAAATCCAATTATCATTGGGACAGGAAGTGAGGTGAAATCTTCTGAACAGAAACATAGACAGCAAAAACAAACATTACAGGGGTGTTACCCCTTCCCTATGCTATCCAAATGCTTAAAAATAGTTTCTTTGGCTGAAGCTACACTTAAAAAATGTACCTGTTCCGACTTACAAACAAATTCAACTTAAAAACAAACCTACAGTCCCTATCTTGTTTGTAACCCGGGGTCCGCCTGTATAGCTCAAAAAAGTTAATACTTGGCTGGTTGTCAACAAGATTGTAAACAAATTACAAAACAAATTCAAATTTCCTTCATGCAATTTGCAACTCCTATATGATACATAATTGCCTGGAAGGTCCTTACAGAAACCGAATCATAAACACAAGACAGTACTATGAGACAGATTATAGTAAACATTAGCGAAAAGCTATCCACTAAACCAGTGGAACACAGTAGAGCCTTAAGAAAATACAGCAAAGACATTTATAAATTTAGTCACACAGGAAAGCAATGCTAAACACAGACAGTGATCCTGATTTAATAAATTCTTACTTTGATTGCACTAAAGCTGCATAGTGACAACAAAAAAACCTGCCATTGTCCACTTTTCTAAAGCTCAACTCCAGGGAAAAAATATTTTTTGCAGTGTGCTGCGCTCAGCTTCTTAGTTATCTCAAATTCTTGGTATAATCTCACCAGAGGGTTGATGTGGATGCTAAAAATTTTCACTACACTATTCCACATTTCACGGTCTGCTTTAATCTTCTGGCTCAGCTGCTGTTAGTGCCACTGCTGCTTAGTGATATTAGGGGGTTACTCACTCTTCAACTCATCGATTTAGAAGAGGTCTTCCTTTTTTTTTTTCACAAAAATGCAAAGCTTGCTCTGGGCAAGTGGATGGGAGGGACGGATGAACAGCAATATCTCACCTTGTCCATTCAGAGAGAGTCTTGTATTCAGTAAAAAGAATACAAGAGGTTTTCTGAATGGTGCTGAAGAGCAAGGAGGTTGAGCATTCATTTCTTCCAGAAGGAATGTAGCATATGCTGCCTTCTTGCATGAAGTGGCCTGAAACAGTAGCCAAAAAAATGTATTTTATTCTATGGGAAATCAAAACACACTACTGCCGGCAAGAAGCAATTCCTATATCGACTCCGCCTCCTGACACTCCTCCTCTCAGCACCTCTGTAGATCAGAAGGCAGGCTCTGTGAAATGTGTGACACAGCAATGCCTACTCACAAGTCACAGTAAATATGTATCACAGAATTCAAGGACGTAAATGTGTGGAGATCTGTACAAAGTACATTTACAAGTTTCAAGCTCATTCAGATTAATAGCAATATGCTAGATTATACAAAGTTTATTTTCGCCATAGATACACTTACTGAGAGGCAATGAAATCAAGAGTAAAGCAGCACGTTTCTTCTGTTTACGTCCCCAATTCAATTCTCTAATCTGTTGCCTGAACCCCTAGCAAGCTTACATTGTTTTAAAAAAAAATGTGGAAATGTACCCAATGTTCTAATCAAGAGCTAATCGAAGCATTTAAAATGTTTTCTACGAGACATTAATGGGGCCCAATTTATCATTTGCACCTGAGCCCTGTGGCTTTTACTTCGTCTGCTAATAAACTGGTGTCAAACATTAACAAATCATGGTAGAGAAGCAACAATTTTTAAATGGACTTTTTTATACCTCATTATTTTTCCCCTCCTTGAATCATGGAAATATAAGAATTAATTTCAATAGGACAAATTGATTTTTAATCAGTTTAATGGAGACTATTAGATAAGAGCAGAATTGTCAATATACGAAACTGACTTAATGAAATAGAATGTGCACCCCACTGTTTCAATAATACTCTTACCTTTGCAATTATACGGACAATCAAGAAAGCAAGCAAAACATGACACCTTGACAGCATCAAAGATAATGTTTCAAAACAAAGATAATAAACTAAAAGGCAAGGAAGTTATCACAGTTAGTAAGATCTCTTTGTGGCAAAAGTGTTTTATAAATTTGTCTAAGCAATCATTGAACTGAAGTAGGCTGACCACTGACTTAAAAAGGTAAACTCCCCTGGTTTGTTTGGACCTATAGGTAAGCCTATAATAAAGCTTACCTATTAGGTACTGTAAATATCTCCTAAACTAGCATAATTTAGGAGATATTTACTGTATACCCCGCCATTTACATCATCGGCGCATGCTGCGACCGACGGCTCCCGCGCGCATGCATGGGAGTGACGTTATTGCCACTCCGGCCAATCACAACGCTGGAGCCTGCAAACCCGGAAGAAACACTGGGGAAGATGTCCACTGTCTCAGCGGTGTGCGGGCGCCACTGCGGGGGCTTCATTCTAAGGTATTTCATAATGAGCTTGTATGCAATGCATGCTAGCTCATTATGCCTTTGTCTTACAGGTTTTTTTCTTTTTTTTGGTGGGGGGAGGGGGGGGGTTTACAACCTCTTTAACCACTGGAATGACCCATCTGAAAAAAAAAAGTTTTTCTTATCCTTGTTGACTTTTATGGGGCAACAGCCAGCCAATTAGTATTAAAGTATTTGTCTGTACTTATTTATTAATTACAGGTACTTCTATAGCGCTGCCAATTTATGCATCACTTTACACATATATTTTACATTCACATCAGTCGCTGCCCTCAAGGAGCTTACCATCTAAGGTCCCTAACTCACAATTATTCATACACATACTAGGGCCAATTCAGACAGGAGCCAATTATCCTACCAGTATGTCTTTGGAGTGTGGGAGAAAAATCGGTGTACCCAGAGGAAACTCACGCAAGCACAGGGAGAACATGCAAACTCCAGGCAGGTAGTGTCATGGGTGGGATTTGAGCCAGTGACCCTGTGCTGCTAGGTAGAAGTGCTAGCCACTGTGCTTGTTTCAAGTGACTGCAAGAAGGTAGAGAAGTTTGCTGTTGAATGGCAATTTCCTTTAAAATTATCCCATTAGGTACACACTGATGTTTTTAACCTCTTCACAACCGTACTATAGCTGAATGACGGCTACAGTGCGGTCGCACATTTCCAGGACAACGTTTATTGACTTCCTCCCGTGATCACGCTTCTCGCGCGCCCCCTGCAGCGCACTTTGGCAGGGATCTGAGATCATAGAACACAGCTCATTACAGATCAGGGTAAAGAGCCAATCACAGTAGCTCTTTATCATGTGATCAGCTGTGTCCAATCACAGCTGATCACAGTGTAAACAGGAGATGCAGGTTATCGGAATTCCTCCTCCTCACGCTGACAGCACTGGAGGTGAGGAGAGCCGGTAAGCGTCAATCCACATGGGGGGCATCTACACTGATAACCAGGGCACCGATCATCAGTGTCCTGATTATTAGTGCAGCCCTAACAGTGCCCATCAGTTCTGCCAATCAGTGCCACCTATCACTACCCATCATTGCCACCTCATCATTGCAGTCTCACCCGTGCCTCCTCATTAGTACCCAACAGTGCCACCTCATCAGTGCAGCCTTATTAGCACACATCAGTGAGGGAGAAAAAATTACTTCTTTACAAAATTTTATAACAAAGAAAAACTTTTTTTTTTCAAAATCTTCTGTCTTTTTTTGTTCGTTCACAAAAAATGAAAAACCCAGTGGTGATTAAATACCACCAAAAGAAAGCTCTGTCTCAAAAAATGATAACATTTTAGTTTGGGTACAGTGTTGTATGACCGTGAAATTGTCAAAGTGTGACAGCGCTGAAAGCTGAAAATTGGCCTGGGCAGAAAGGGGGTGGATGTGCCGGTGGGCAAGTGGTTAAATAGTGCCAAAAAACAGGTTCCCTTCAATGCCTGTAAGCACATTTCATCACTCTTTAATCAATTTCTGGGTACTTTTGGAATTCCTGGGATTACACTGTACTCAGAATTTTTGAAAGCGGTATTAAACCCAAAAAGAGTTCGCTGAAGTTTGGTTTTAACTGCTTGCTGTGTTTGGGGGTTCTATGTAATTTACTAGCAAAAAAAAGTTTATTTGAACATGTATGTGAACCTAACGCTACTCTCTCCCTATAAAAAAAAAAAGGAAAAAGCCAAACCCAGATCAACCACTATATTTTATAAATATCATACTTCCATACTGGAACTGTAGCCTGGTGCAGCAGTAAGGCACTTATAACCTCTCACAAGGTTATATAGCAAGGTTAGCAATACTATCGCATAAGGTGTAGTCTTGTGATCAACCAACCACATATCAAAACCAAGGAAAAGGAAATAACCTTTCCCCAAAGCGGCCACTACGGTTATTAATTATAAAACTTTTATTGAAAATGAATGCACAATACCACAATCAATATATCTGAAATTCTCCACCAATTCAATTAAAAAGACAACATTGTCTAACATGGGGGGTCGCAGATACTCACTCACCTCATACATACACACAAACACTCATTGAGACAAGTAGTATAATAATCAAAGGGTACTTGGTCAACCGACTTTGATTAATACAGTCCTTATGGCATCATCATCAATTTGTGTATAGAAATATATGTTGGGTGCTATTGGCATATCCAATTCATAAAACTGGACCTTGCAGTTGGTACACAGTCCTAGGTCCTAAAGTGCAGTTTCAGTGCAGGGGGAGAGAGGCAATTATAGCAGGTGTGGTAGAGTGGGGCACCATGTAGTCGCTCACAGACCATCCAGACCTTCCCCACCCCGTATCCCAGGGCAGTCTGAGGAGCGTGGTATCAATAGGGAGAAAGAGCTTAACCCAACCACTGTTTACAAAGTACGGGGAATTTCAAAGAGAGCCAGGTTGGCATTAGCAAGGTATCTAAGGGGGGATAACAAAATCTCTCACCACCTCCGCTTTACAGCCATCCTCCTGCTCATGGACTCCACCGCAAGTAGACCAGCTCTCCTGACCATTCATGTAGTCCCACACTGCTCCGACACTCAGCTCCGTACCTGTCCAGGAAACCTCACAACCTTCTCCCCTCTGCGCACTTCCGCCAGTAGCTGCGTTCCCGACCTACGTCATGTGCGTGATGACGTACTGCTGACACATTTCGTTAGCCAATAGCTGCTAACTTCTTCAGAGCTAGGAGGAGTCTGCAGTTCAAGGCTTAAATGGAAAAAAGTCTGCTGTAATTCTCATTCCTGACCACCAGATGTCAGGCATCTGCATCTCTCCTTTCATTCATCACAGTAGCACTGTGGTTAAAAATACCACTAGGCACACCATAATAGTTCCTACAGACACAATTTTTGCTGAATCCAGCCATTACATAGTTTCTGTATCTTATTTACAGTGTGAAACAAATCTCTGAGTTACTAAAGTAAGGACAGAAGAGGAAAGATGAATAACAAAAATTAAATCACATAGGCCCGTCATCTTCCCCTCCCAATTGGGATCGGATTAACTTAGTTCTTACCACTAAGCCTCAAGAAAGGGTTGCAAGTTGCATTCATTGTTCAGACCATGTGGAATCAAGGATCCCAAATTATACACCCACATTTTTTTCCTTTTGAAGGAGGATTTTGTCAAAACCCCCACCCTCAAGCGTAAATTCAACACATCAATTCCTTTTACCTGCAGACCTTTCAGATCACCCTGATGAAACAGGGCAAAGTGTACCGCTAAAGGGCGCTCATCATACTTTTTCTTTATGCTGGCAATATGTTCTCCTATTCTTATGCAGAGTTGTCTTTTGGTCTTTCCGACATAGATTTTATTACAAGGACAAGATAACATATAAATAACTCGTGCGGTGGAGTAGTTAATGCACTGCCTGATCTTAAACTTTTTGACCCATCAAAGTTAGCAAATTCTATAGTCTTATTGACATACTTACAAATATCGCAATGGCCACAGGCATAGATTCCAACAGTGGGTTTGGAGTCTGCTAGCCAGTTAGTATTTTTTGGGGAATCTTTGATGTTCAGAGTGTACTAAAATATCATTCAAATGTTTAGCCCTTTTAGCTGTTAAGGTCTAGGTCCAACAATCCCCAAAATAACGGGCGATAATGTTAGCACTGACCAATGTTTCTCCAAGATATTTTTACCTGACCCCATTGTGAACCATATTTTGTAATGATTTGCAGATGTTTATCTTTTGGATCTAACCCTTTTCTGGAACTGTCAAGGAGGTTTTCACGTTTACTCATTGCTGCCTTTCGGCTTGCTTTTTTAATTAGTTTATGGGGATAACCCCTCTCTGAAGCGCCTATAAATTTCTTTTGCTTCCTCATTAAAATCACAGTCCTTAATGCAGTTTCTTCGAATCCTTAGAAACTGCCCTGTTGGAATTTCATGGATCAGAGGTTTTGGGTGGTTGCTTTGAGCCTGTAATAAGGTGCTGGCGGATGTTTCTTTTCGAAATGTTTTGGTATTGATGGTAGTACCTTCTATGGGCAGCTGTAAGTCAAAGAAGGGTAACGTAACCTCATATTGTGAGTAGGTCAGCTTAATATTCATATCCTTTTGATTCAGTTCAGCAATAAAGTTAAACAATTCTTCTTCAGACCCCGCCCACATGAGTACGTCATTGATGTACCTCATCCATAAACAACAGTGGCAGAGGTACATCAAGGACTCAAACAACCTCTTTCTCCCACAGGCCCAAGTGAAGGCAAGCATAAGCCGGGGGCCCATGGGGCTCCCATGCAATTTATTTGGTGGTAGCTCACTCCCAAGAACAGAAAATTATTCTCAAGCATGAATTCTAATAGTTCACACATAATGCACCTCCAAATTGGGGTATTCAGTCTCTCACTTCTTCAGAAGTGAGCCAAAGCTTTAAGCCGCCACTCATGTGGAATTGAGGTATATAAACTCTCAACATCAATACCTATTAGTCTAACACATGCCAGTACCTCCACTTGTGATAGTTTGAGCAGTACATCTCTTGTATCTCTCACTAACGAGGGCAGTTTACATACCATATCCTTTATTAGGGAGTCAACGTATCTGCCTACTCTTTCAAGAGGGCCTTTCACTGCAGAGACGATTAACCTTCTGGGGGGCTGGGTTAGGGATTTGTGCAATTTCAGAAGGATATAGAAAGTTGGGGTGTTAAATTCACAGACCCTAAGGTGATCACATTCCTTTTTTTGGAGATTAGTCCTGCTTCTAAACCCAACGTTAATTTATAATTGAGTGTTGACAAGACATGGAAAAGGGTTCACCGACAGCTTTTCATATGTAATACAATATTTTAATTGTCTCACTACTTCCATTTCATACATATGTTCACTCAGGAGAACCACATTTCCACCCTTGTCACTCTTTTTCACAACCAAGTTGGGGGCCTCCTCCAACATCCCAAAGAGCTTGACGTTCCTCTCTAAACAAATTATCCAACCCACGCCAGTTCCAGTTAACCTTCTCCAAGTCTTTCTGGACTAAGACCACAAATAGCTGTAATCGTCTGTATTTGGATAAAGGTGGCATTTTGTGGACCTAATCCGCAACCCCAAATCCTGCCTCCCTGGTTGGGTATTTTCATCCTGAAATTTGTTGTTAATGTTTTCATCCAGAAGGGAAATCTAATTATTTAATGCCACCCTTTGCCACTCATCCATTGCCTCTTTCCCACTAGGGCTTCCAACAGATAACCACTTTTCATGCCATAGCCTAAATAGAATTTTCCTCAAGAACATATTAATGTCCTTGAAGACCTCAAACTCATTCATTGTGGTTGAGGGTGAAAAGGACTGGCCTTTCTTCAACATACTAATATTGGATTCATTTAATTGAAATGCAGACAAATTAACCACCTTCATATCCCTGGTATGGTGTTCCTGTACATCCCTATCTATTAATTTCTTCCGGTTCCTCAGTCTACCACTTTTCTAACGTTTTGTTTCTTGGTTTTCGTTTCATTTTCCATCTATGACTCTTTTCTAATCCTTTCCCTTGATTTTGGTCATTACTGTCCTCTTGGGATCTCACCCTGTGTCCACCATTTCTGCGTCTTCTAAAAAAGTCACAGATTTTTCAATATTGTCAGTCTCACTGTCTGTGGAGGAACCATAGCGTTTACTTAAACCTCTTTATCTATTCCTATATGGGGTTAAAGTATTCTCCTTTTTCCCAATCCAACAGATTCTGTTTGAATTTTTCTTGTTTTTGACTTTTTAGGTTCCTCTTTACCTTTTCTATTTCTTTTTCAAGGATTTCATTCAACCTCTCAAAGTCTTTGTCCTCTTTAAAGGGTTCTAGTTGTTTAACACGCTTATCCAACTCCTCCTGTATTTCTTTTAATTGTTCCTGTTCTTCTTCTATTATTAACTGCATTCAATTTATAGCTCTCTCAATGCATGCACTCCTCCACTTCTCCAAGAATCTTCCTTAACCCTTTTGGGATTACCTTATTGGAAATATGAGAGTTTAATGAAGAGATATCCCCATTTCCGGTTAAGGAATCTAATCCTCAATTTCTTGTGATTTTTTAACATTTTATTTAGAGGCTTACTTTCGGTCTCTATTTGTTCAGTGCCTCTAGTAAAGGTTGTTTTAATCTCCACATCAAAATTATAATCTATCATATATGCCATTATGTGCCTGGTGGTATTGATTGGTGGAGGTCAATCTATATAATTCGATGTTTATTATCATTAAATGGTTGGTGCTACTGGTGGGATCCTGGGGTGGAGGAAGAAAACCAGAGGAATCCATCTTACTGATACATATAAAAAAAAAGGGGAAAAAAAAAAAACAAACCCGGATCAACCACTATATTTTATAAATATCAGGCTTCCACACTGGAACTGTAGCCTGGTGCAGCAGTAAGGCACTTATTACCTATCACCCAGCAATACTATCGCATTAGGTGCAGTCCTGTGACCAACCAACCACATATCAAAACCAAGGAAAAGTAAGGAAACTCCCCAAAGTGGCCACTACACGGACCCTCTCGCCCTAGACTGACAATGTTGCTGTCCAAAGCAGTTTCCATTGCTCCTCCATCCAGAGTGGAGACCCCCAAAGACTGGAAGTATGTTACTGGCCAGGTCACTAGTTGAAATAAACAAAAAAGTCTAAAATAAATTAATTTAATGCAGCCACCATATTTAAGAATGGTAAGCTGCAATATAATGATTTTATATTTTTGGGTTTAATGCTACATGAATTGTACCTGATTTATAGTCAAGCCCTACCACAATGAGCTAAGCTTCATTAACAGTTTACTCTAAGGATCTCCTGACCTCTGGCTTTGAACTTTTAAATGGCAAGTGGGATTGGCTCTGAGATAGCGTCAGTCGTATCTCCAAGTCAGACATAATATATGCCTTATGTGCAAAATGCAGGGCTCCATGGGAGGACAGAAATCAATGAGAAGAACATCAGGGGTACTGCACGGTGGCAGTACTGTTGTTTTAGACAGATTATTGTATCGAACAGTTTCACTTATAATGCCCAACTCTTTTATTCAAAGCGCAAAGAGCTTAGAAGCCCCATCAAGTATTTCTTTCCAACGGTGACCTCGTTGAGAAGATTTGTCCTCACCTACGGTTCTACAGGAAAGACTATCCAGAGTCCATAGGTAAAACCATCACAGTGATTAATAAAATAATTCTGAGAACATGCCTTCTAAAAAAAAAAAACAAACAATACAATAGCACAATTTTCATATAATAAGGTATGTATTTTTTTTCTTAATCATTCTGACAAAAGTAAAGCAGATCATACACTACAGTGGCCATTTCCTGACATTATCTATATTAGCCTGAAACAAATTCAACTACTGTATAGTTCACACACAATGTTTATGAACAAAACGAATGCTACCACGTCTATGTCCATGGCAGTCTGGTCTGATAGAACTGGGATCTTCAGTTTAATTTCTATCAGACACACACTGTATGGATGTTGTATGTTCTTGTTTATTTGAAAAGTTCTATTGAAACCTGCATAAATGGTAATTACACCACTCATGGGTACCGACGTACATACATTCTAAGTGGTTCCTTTTGTTGCACATGTGCATGAATACTTAGAGTGTATTTGAACCCTAACAATGAACTTCTTCTGTTTTCTCCCTATTGGTCTGCTAAATATACCACTGCAAGCATTGTTTTATCTGTTCTGTTTACCCAATAAGCGGAAACAATACCCATTGGTCATGCTGGAATTCTAGTGAGCGTGTAACTTCTTGCTGTGCATTCAGCAGTGTTTTCAGCCCTGTTCAGTTCTCCTCTTTAGACAACAGGTCACCTCCACATATGTTGTGTAAAACTGAGGGGGGGGGGGGGGTTGTAGTCCTAGTACATTTTTTTTTCCTAGGGTGCTGCTCATCCAGATACAGTACACAGTACAGTAAGCATGGTCACCCTAGGACAGGAAGTGTGCTACTGGCAGTATGACCACGTGAGAAAAGGACCACCACATCTAAGAGCTGGTAAACTGTAAAACATAATCATGTTGTTTTTAGGTGTATATGCACTTTAGCTGAAAATGTTACATTACTTTTGTACTATAAACAGGAAGTATACTCATTGCTTTAGAAAAATATATTTTCTTACACTAAATTGTTTAAAATACTGCATAACAACTGTTATAATGTATGCATAACATATGTGGTGTCGCCTTTTGATTTTCAAAAATCTAAACATCATGCAGACTTTGCTTTCTATCTGGCCCCTTGGAATGAGTCACTATTCACATCACACAGACCGCACTCTGAGTACAAAATAGTGTCTATTCCCTGCACATGTAATCTTGAAGAGCCGGACCATGTGGCTTTAAATTCTCTTTGTAGAGAACAATTTGAATCAAGCTGGGAAAACAGTATGTCATATTGCTTTGTAAAATGAGAGAATGATTTCTGGAATATCATCCTTTTAACTTTAAAAAGAGTAAAAATGTTGTTCATTTACAGCATTCAAGAACTTTAGACATGGAAGTCAGTGACAGAGGAACATATTTTACAAGCCGGTAATGTTGATTGGACTCCTACCTCTTCTGCTGTACCTGCTGGAGACATAAAGGAGCATAAATGTGAGGCAGGATTTCATCATTCCTTAGGCAAAAGGATGACTGTTCTTGAAAACTGTTCCCTTCAGTTCAGTAGGGTTCCAACACAACGATCACCTGATGAGCCTAATGCCTGCCTGAGAGTATCTTGCAGCAGGATTAGACAGTGGTGTCTGTGTCTGAATTATGGCTCAGTACAGAAATTATTATGACCATGTCTATTTGTCTGTCAGCAGACCAGAAGTTGGCACCTGCCATGCAGGAAGTATTGAAAATTAATCTGATCGCTTAGCAGATACAAGGAAATGCAACATAAGAAGGGATTCGGTCTCAGCTGCTTCAAGCTCCCAGTGCAAGGTAATGCCGTGATATATCAGGCACTTACCATAAAACATATTTCATGGCCTCAAAGAAAATCATACAGGAGGACTTGAAGTTATCATTCTTCTGCTTTTCCAAGCTGCCAAGGTCTCCTCTATCATCTTATGGACCACAGAGAGTTACATTCCCCTGTGAACCATTAACAAATATAGCTAGGAAAACATTGGCACTTCTGTTAGTTCAAGTCTGCATTATCGTCAGCCATCTCCTGGGAGATTTGGGCGGCAGAAATAACCAGCTGGAACATCCCAATGATTGCCCCTGCAGGAGATGTATATAATAAAAATTGAAAGCTGCAGTATGAACTTCTCACATACTTGTCCTTTTGGTTTATTCATCAGAAATAATTATCTGTGCTAGCTTTCACGGGAGCACATATTTTATGATGTACATTAAAATTTAATGGATTTTTAATATTGTAACTACAGCAAGAAGCCAACTGAAAATTAAGCAATACATTTTTGCTGCGGTTTGTTGTTAGCCAATGCATCAACAGGGTTTAAATGGATTAACAGATTTAAAAATAAGCATTCACACCAACACGGCCATAAAACTTCAATTTTACAAGAGCTGCAGGGGGAACTTTCATTACGGTAGTGTAATGTCAACAGATCTAGGACTTTCAACTGGGGGGAGTGGGCAGTTTATTTATGAGACCAGGGGGCATGATAATAGCGGGCGGTTAGTAGGCTGTTTCAGGTTGGCCAAGCTTCACATGAACGTGAGATTATTACTGATAAGCTGTGCCTTAGTCAGAAGTTACATTTCTGAGAGACACTGCTCTGTTACCAAAGTAGGACAAGAATTTCTGGAGTTACATTTTGTACAATTAAAATTATGACGTTCTTTACAAACTAGGGATTTTAAAGTGGAAGTGAAGTCAAAAAGCGAAGATCTGAATCTGATCTGATCTAGAAGTGTTATTGCGCTTAAGCAGAACCTTTTGGCTCCCTAAAAATAGTAGTCCTCTTTGTGGTATGAAAATGTGAGTAGGCACTGCAGTGCCTACAGCATCAAAGCTGTACTGTATATTTGTAGTGCCCAACTAAAGCACTGCTGCCTCTGACTGCTAGTCTCAGGAAATACGGAGTGAAATTTGGTAATGGCATTACTGTGCTTGGTCCCTATTGTCCTTGCTGGAGACTCTGACATGAGGAAGCATAGCCCTGTCTCCACCAAGATGGCCGCCCTCCACACAAAGACAGTGCAAAACAGTAGACTAAAAGACTCAACCAAAGAAACCATGCTCAAAGAACTAAATAAATCCACCACCAAGAAACCTTAGTTGGAAGTTACAGTTGTCAGCATCCTGAATGCTAACAGGCAGAACTACAGAAACATTGAGAACAAGGCTCAACCTACACTGAAGAATCATCCTAAAAGGGTTCCTTGATCACAGTGTTTCTTAACACTACCTTCTCACAAATAATAAATGTGCTGACAGCCTTTAAGTCACCCCTGTAGAACACATTCTGTCCTCCAATAAATAAAATAGGTTACAGAAATTTAAAGCAAGAGAGATTTTTATTTAAAAAAAATAAAACTTCAAAGGGCTGAATGGTTCAATAGAGACAGTTTACTAATCTCTTACGCTGCTCATTTGCTGTCCCTAACCCACAATCGGAAGTTCTACCAACTCTACTTAGATCCTAAGGTTTTTTTTTTTTTACTCCCACTTCTCTTATATCCTCATATACCCTACCCCAAATACACTATCCTATTGCTCCTGCGTGCACATACCCACCAATCGAATTTGTTACTTTGTCACATCAAATCTTTTTTATCAAAACACTTATTAGAGGTCGACCGATATGGGTTTTTCTCTGGCCGATGCCAATATTTAGAAATCGGGGCGGCCGATGGCCGATATATAATGCAGATTTTTTTTGGCAGATATGTTTTTTTCTCTTTTTTTTCCCTTCTTCTCATAAAAGGTTCTTGTACAGGCATTCCCCACTTTTAAGTACACAATGGTACCAGAGCATGTATGTAAAACAAAAATGTACTTAAAGTGAAGCAATACCTTTTTTCACTTCTGGGGTGTCAATGCAGCCTGTCTGTGTCCAGCAATGCAGCCTGCCTGTGCCCAGCAAAGCAGCCTGCCTGTGCCCAGCAAGGCAGCTTGCCTGTGCCCAGCAAGGCAGCTTGCCTGTGCCCAGCAAGGCAGCTTGCCTGTGCCCAGCAATGCAGCCTGCCTGTGCCCAGCAATGCAGCCTGCCTGCGCCCAGCAATGCAGCCTGCCTGTGTCCAGCAATGCAGACTGCCTGTGTCCAGCAATGCAGACTGCCTGTGTCCAGCAATGCAGACTGCCTGTGTCCAGAAATGCAGCCTGTCTGTGTCTAGCAATGCAGCCTATCTGTGCAGGGGAAGAGAGAGGAGAGGATTGCCGGCCGATCATCAGAGTGGGGAACATCGCTGTAACAATTTTCATTTGAATTGCCACGTGTTCCCGCCGCTCGGCGTCACATACAGCCCTGCCTCTTGGCCCAGGTACTTTGATATAAGTCACACGTCCCGACATTGGACGAGTGATCTGTCTATCAAAGTACCTGGGCCGGGAGGCAGGGCTGTATGTGACGGAACACTCACAATTCTAATGAAAGATGTTACAACGATGTTCCCCGCGCCCTAATGATCAGCCGGCAATCCTCTGTGAACCGCCAAAAAAAATGGCCTAATTTGCAGCACAATCGGCCAATTAAAATTTGCAAAAAATCAGCCCGATACATCGGCCGGCCGATATATCGGTCGACCTCTAATACTTATTCTTATTGTTGTTACAATCATATTTTTTATTTTGAAATGTATTTGAGGACCACAAACTAAAAAAACTATTGAATTCAATTTTAATATTCAAGCCAAACTCACCCATCCATCCAGGATGCCATGCTTTATTGTGTTGCAAAATCACTTTGAAAAACACCCTCCCGTGCATTTCTAGTCGTGGCCATCTTGAGTAGGGTCAGATGATTCTTGTAGCATTTACATCCTTGGATCCATCTGCCCTTAGCTCAGGGATGTAGCAATGATCTTCCACATAGCAGCCCAAAACCTTCTCTTTTGGTGTCCCCTGCCGATGCCTAGGCTTCTCCTCTTCTGCATGTGCCACCATAGAAAGCTGCTTCCTATGGTGGCACACATAAGGGCTCGATCAAAATGATGGTACCCAAAAATCTCCATAGGTGACACTTTAAAAGCCTTTACTGCTCATCAGTTTAGAGTTAAAGCGGCGTTCCACCCAAAAGTGGAACTTACGCTTTAAGGGGAGGTGACCCCCTCACATGCCATAATTGGCATGTCATTATTTTGGGGAGGACGTGGACCCTGTTTTCACAGGGTCCCAGGTCCACTTCCTCCCCTGGTGCCGAGGAGCCGGAAGGAAGTTCACCTTCTCTCCCTCCCACCCAGCGATCTTCTGGGACACGTCACAGGGCCCAGAAGATGCGCCGAGCCATTCACAAGCCACAGCGCGACTCGTGCATGTGCAGTGAGCCACCGGCTTTGAAGCCAAAGCCGGGTACCCACAGCTGTGATGCCGGCGCCACCGAGGGGAGGGGGAGACGAGCGAGCCGTCAGGCGGCCACATCGCTGGAGCGAGGGACAGGTGAGTGGCCAATTGTTAAAAGTCAGCAGTTACACTTTTGGTAGCTGCTGACTTTTAACAGGGTGGAACTCTGCTTTAAGCATTAGCTCTGGCACTACAATTATTGCTCTCACTCCGACGTTCACGTCAATACCTCACAAGTGTGGTGGGATCGTGGTTTACATGCATGTGCACACTCTGGGCGTGCATTTACATTTGTGGGTGTGTGCATGGCAATGGGGGTTACCATTATTTTTTTTTTAATACATATTATAATTTTATTTTTCAGAATTATAATTATTTTATATAATTGTCATTTATAATTTTATTTTTTATTTTATTTTTGTTTAACTTTATTGCCATCACAAGAGGTTGACAAAGCAGGTGACAGGTACTCTTTATGGAGACGTTGGGGGTATAATAGACCCCAATGTCTCCCCTGTCATTGAAAGCATCTAATTGAGCAAAGATCTGCTTGGCTACATGCACCCTGGATGCAACCGCCAGGGAATGGTAGCTCTGAAACCAGAAGTGACAAAATGATTGTCGTTTATGGTTCATTCAGTGCAGGGAAAAAAGTTTTGGAACACCATTCTGTCACTCGCACCCTGAAAGTGATCAGTTGCTATGCAAGCCATCAGCTTGTGCTTATTGGTTCATTCTTTGGGTGTAGTACGTACACCTAAAGAACTGAGCTAGTAATGCAAGTTCATGCATGCCAAAGGTACGTCCAGCCTGAACTCTAAGCCAACAGGCTCTGCAGATCAAGGACAGTGGGGAGATAGATGCTGCCAGAGTTAGGAGGGTAGGAGAAAGACAAGTTATGGCTGCAGGCCATTGAGCTGGGAATAAACAGCTCTATGCCAGCTGCTCCCTTTGCAGAAGATATTGCTGTTCGGCTCTGGTGACCAGACCTAGGAATGAGGTAACCAGTCACCTTACACCTTACCTGCTAGTGTTAAAGGGACACTAAACTCTGGTCTAAAAGAAAAAAAAAATCTTTTCAAGCATGTGTTAAAAATAAAAAAAAACACACACACAAAAAAACACTCCTTCAAATTCCTTTTTTTTCTGCTACAGCTGTAATTGAACTTCCTGTTAGAGGATAGCTACATTCATTCTTCTTGGGCCTGCTGTATGAAGGAATGTAGCCACCCTTTTTTGCTCGTTCCAGAGACTATGGACTGTAGGCTATGGGATTTTTAGTGTATCCCAATGAATGTGCACTGCTCATTCCATGGTGATGCACGCTACTTCGTTGGTGGAAGATTGGAAATGCTCACAATTGGCAAGCAGATTGTACTTAGATTAACAAAGGCACATTTTTATAGTGGATGGTTATTTGGTGCACTTCACATTTGATATTTGGTACTTTATATTTGTGGACTATTATATGGTGCACTTTATATTTGACACTTTATATTTGGCACATGAATTGTTGCATTCCAATGATGTATTATTTATTGGTGCTAATATTCTTCAGTTTTCAGAAAATCTATTTTTACCACTGCACCTTTATTAATTTTCAACTTTATTGCAATCACAAAGTTTGAACAACATCTCTTGTGATAGCATGGGCCAAAACAAGTCCTCTGTATGGAGAAATCTGGAGTCTTTTAGAACACAAGTCACTCCCCTGGCCTCCAAAGCATCTGATCAAACCGAGATCGGTTTGATCACATGTTGTACAAGTAATGGCTTGTCAACAACAAACTGAAACTGGAATCAACAAACCCAGTCTATTCTGGATTCTGATGTCACAGAAGAGGGGCTGGAACTTCAGTTTCTTCCATTCTTCCTAGGAAATGTGACTGAAGCAGTCTCATTGTTACCAGGCTCCCTGATCGGACAGGAGTCACACACTTAAAAGTAAAACTTTTTTTCAGATTAAAAAAAACACTCTCCAGGCCAATTAAGGATGTTGCAAGGAATTTCTTACTTGCTTCTTTTCTGTAGATATAAAGATATGCGGTGCCAGAGCACCTGCTGAATATTTTAATATGAATACGAAGGTAGAGAAGAAATGCTATTTTAATTAATCAATCCCAGCGTGGGCAAAAATAAAAACTGCACCCATGACATGCCTTTATCTGTGAAGGACCATTTGCAAAAATGTCGCCAAAGATGATATTCCCTTAAACAGCCTGCCTTCAATTATAACTTATGCAGAATTTTCTCTTGGAAGTAGCAAGAGAGCAAGAGTATGGATACCTTTATCAATCTAAGTGCAAGGAGATATATTTTATTTTTTAGGCACAGTTAGAGAAATTATTGGCTGGCTGCAAAAAAAGGCTGGTGCAGAAAGTATAGCATATTTTATCAATTGGGTAAATGTAGAAACAATTGTTTTTCTTTGAAGCAAACAGACATACAGGACACGTTAAATAGCTATTATAAGATTGATAAATGTAGAAAGGCCTTGAAATTAGCACAATATATCCAGATACAAGGACACCTACTATAAACAAATTACTATATTTCAGCCAAATTATAAATTGGAGTCAAAATCTTGCATAAAGCCCACTAGAGACACTAAGATTAAATACAAACACACTACAAGAAAGATCACTGCTTCAAGACACAAACCACCCTGACAATCACCTTTATTCAAGACTGAGTCATCACTTCTAGAAATAAATGTGTATAGAACAACAGCTTTTGTATGTCAACTATCAACGTTTTTCAGGTTCTTAGGTGGCCCAACATAACTCAGCTAAACAACAATGGCGCAACAGGCATGTGATTTGTCACCTGCCTGAACAAAGAGAATTGCCACCCACCAGTTAGCAGAACAGTGAGGATGCTACGTGACGGTGGTCGACGATGCAGCGCCCTACAGTATTTGAAAATAAAAATAAAAGCAGAAAGCAAGCAACCCTTCACTATTAAATGATAAAGTTGTCAGAAGAGCCAAAAGGCCTAATAGCATTTTTACCGAGCCACATCACAGTAAATCTTTCAATCCTATCAGTTTGTCTTCTGCTCATACATTATTGGTTATGACAGTAGAAGTATGAACCCTCTTCATCACCCAAGCAGAGTCAGTTACTCATAACATGGACACTTTGCTGTTTCCACAGTTATAAATAGGCTCTGAAACAACTTATGGAAAACCGATTATTTTATAGAATACAAGCACTAAAAATTATAGCTCTACAAAGCCATACTTTATTGACCTCTAATATTCCAGCATTGTACAAAACCCAAATGTAAAAGCAATTCAATTTCCGTACAGCCCAACAGAAGACAGACGTGTCTGCACAATGATGTTGCCGCCGACAAATACATTTGCTAGGACTGAAAGTGATTATTGCTGTAAACGAGTATTCTGCGGTCATAGAGAAATAAAACAGCCTCTAAATAGTAGCACCAACATTATAGATGTTGATATAAATTATATCTTGGAAGCAGGATAGAGAGAGGAGGGGGGAAGGAAAAAGATGAGAAAATGGAAGCAGTTCAAACTTCTTTTACAGTAATAGTCTCCAGTTGAGCATAATCACCAAAGCTACAGTGATAAGATTGCCAAATGTAGACAAACATCTGTGAGTGGAATTCATCTCCGAAGGAAAGCCAACAGCTTGTTATCATTAAAGAGGCGATGCGCGCTCGCCGTTTGAACTGCGGGCCGTCTTGTTACTGCGTTTTCTGAGGCAATTGCACCAGATGTTGGCAACCATCCTGAGATGGAAGACAAGCACCTGCTGCTGGAGAAATTAAATGCTCCTCTGCCCTCTCCCCCCGCCCCCCCCCCCATTTGTTTTTATTCAGCGGGGAAGAGAGAAAGACAATAAAGAGAAGTGACCCTTGGATATAACCTGCGTATTGCTAACTGTGTACAACTGCTAAGTATCATAGAAGAGGAATCTGGTCCCTAGTCTTGTATATAACAATATAGTGGCTATTAGAAGTATACACGAGGAACTCATTTGTCATACAGTTTACACTAAGGACAATACAATGATTGTTTTCTTAAAAAATTATTTTGAAGTAAAAATGTCCTTATATTTTTAGGAAAACACTGTCCAAGCCAATTTTATATGCAGAGATCTGCACGTGTCACTAGATTACACATCCAGGTTTATCATTTGCAAAATTCAATAACTTATCCATTCTGAAAGCATATTAAACATATAAACAGTCTGGACAGCAAATTATAATGTGCACGCTGATCATTTCCACAAAGAGCAGTTATGCAGTATAATTGTACTTTTGGCTGAATAAACGGTGCACAGACAAGGCATTCCAGCAGTTCACTCTGGACACCTTCTGCAGAGTCTGCAATCCTTGCTCTTGACAGATTAGCCAAAAATTACCCTGAGCCACTTTGACCTTGTCCTTGTGTACACAAGAATAGGAATAAGGGAATATGGCACAGACAGTATATCTAAGACGCAAAACACTCATTTCTTTCCACCATAACAAGTAATGTTAAGTCCAACAAAATGAAATGCTACAAATACACGATACACATTAACATGAAACCTTATAAATAAGACAACAAGCCAAACAAGTGAAAGCTGCCATTAAAATATGTTGAAGAGATGTCTAGGTGTATTAAGATTAATAACAACATATCAAGAGACATACAGTGCTGTGAAAAAGTATTCATACCCCTTGACATTTTCTACATTTTGTCACGTTACAACCAAAAACGTAAATATATTTTATTCAAATTTTATGTGATAGACCAACACAAAGTAGCACATAATTGTGAAGTGGAAGGAAAATTATAAATATTTTTTCAAATATATATCTGAAAAGTGTGGCGTACATTTGCATTCAGCCCCCTTTACTCTGATACCCCTAACTAAATTCTAGTAGAGCCAATTGCCTTGAGAAGTCACCTAATTAGTAAATAGAGTCCACCTGTGTGTAATTTAATCTCAGTATAAATACAGCTGTTCTATAAAGTTCTCAGAGGTTTGTTAGAGAACCTTAGTGAACAATCAGCATCATGAAGGCAAAGGAACACACCAGACAGGACAGGGATAAAGTTGTGGAGAAGTTTAAAGCAGGGTTAGGTTTATAAAAAAAATATCCCAAGCTTTGAACATCTCACTGTTCAATCCATCATCCGAATATGGAAATTGTATGGCACAACTGCAAACCTACCAAGACATGGCCGTCCACCTAAACTGACAGGCTGGGCAAAGAGAGCATTAAAGGGGAAGTAAACCCCCCAAACGGTTTCAGCCAAGGAAGCCACCATCTTGGCCTCTGCTTGATCTTCAACTACCATGATGCTGCACATGTGATCAGTTATGACACCAGCCACTGGATGGTTTGACAGTTTGGTTGAGAGCACAACCAATGTGACAGTTAACACCTCAGGCACGTGCCGGAAATTTAACTTTTATTAAACTGTTAAATCTATGGGTTTACTTCCGCTTTAATCAGAGAAGCAGCCAAGAAGCTCATTGTAACTCTAGAGGAGCAGCAGAGATCCACAGCTCAGGTGGGAGGATCTGTCCACAGAACAATTATTAGTCGTGCCCACAACTATGTGTCGTCTCCCCATATCTGGCCTTTATGGAAGAGTGTCAAGAATAAAGTCACTGTTGAAAGAAAGCCATAAGAAGTCCAGTTTGCGAGAAGTCATGTGGGGGACACAGCAAACATGTGGAAGAAGGTGCTCTGGTCAGATGATATCAAAATGGAACTTTCTGGCCTAAAAGCAAAACGTTGTGTGGTGGGAAACGAAAACTGCACATCGCCCTGAACACACCATCCCCACCGTTAAACATGGTGGTGGCAGCATCATGTTGTGGAGTTGTTTTTCTTCAAGAGGGACAGGGAAGCTGGTCAGATTTGATGGGAAGGTGGATGGAGCCAAATACAGGACAATCTTAGAAGAAAATCTGGTAGACAGACTTGAGATTGGGATGGAGGTTCACGTTCCAGCAGGACAATGACCCTAAATATACAGCGAGAGCTACAATGGTAAAGTTTAGATCAAAGCATATTCATGTGTTAGAATGGCCCAGTCAAAGCCCAGACCTAAATCCAATTGAAAATATGTGGCAAAACTTGAAAATTGCTGTTGCTCTCTATCCAATCTGAAAGAGTTTGAGCTATTTTGCAAAGATGAATGGGCAACAATTTCACTCTCTAGATGTGCAAAGCTGGTAGAGGTATGCCCAAAAAGACTTGCAGTTGTAATTGCAGCGAAAGGTGGTTCTACAAAGTATTGACTCAGGGAGGCTGAATACAAATGCACACCACACTTTTCAGATATTTGTAAAAAAAATTGAAAACCATTTAAACTTTGTGTTGGTCTATCACAATAAATCCCAATAAAATACAGTTACATTTTCATTGTAATATGACAAAATGTGGAAAATTTCAAGGGGTATGAATATTTTTTCAAGGTAATGTATGCCACAGATTTGCTGGGCTATTTCTCCTAACAAAAAAAAAAAAAAAAGAAAAAGAAAAGACACTTACACTGTTGTTTAGTGGGAAAGCTGTTCCTGTAACATTTACCAGACAAATCAATGGCAAAAAAAATGCCTATCCTCCGCCGTGTATGAAAGAAGAAAAAAAAACATAAAATGTAGGGATTTCTTTTGCCCTATACTTTCCTTTAAAGGGCAAGATTTACTAAAACTGGTGCACACAGAATCTGCTGCAGTTACGCAGCAGCCGGCGGGAGAGGAGAGGAGAGGAGGGAAAGTTGGTAGTGCTGGGGGGGGGGGGGGGGTCGTGATGGTTGAAAGGGAGGAGAGGAGAGGAGAGGGCGGCCGACGACGCATTGACGTCGTCTAAGACACACGTGGTCAAAATCATTTAGAAC
>BLSH010286071.1:1888480-1903643 GCA_018402905.1 Glandirana rugosa | reverse complement strand
CCCCCCCCCCCCGGGGACCACACAGGGAGCCGGGCAGCATAAGGAAGATGAACCTGGACAGGAGGGGTGGTGGAGGTGGCATTTGCTGGAACTGATCCCCTGTACTTTCCTCCTGCAGCAGCTGAAGGCCAGCAGGAAGGAGAGAAGGAGAGGCCAGCTTTGAGCTGCTGCAGAAAGGAAAATACAGGGGATCTATTCCAGTAAATGTTGCCCCACCACCCTTCCTGTCCAGGTTCTGGGGTCAGCAAGGAAGGGGCATGATCTAACAGTTACTGCCCACAATGGACGGGTTGCTGACCAATGCACTGTAGTGATGGCCCCCTGCTATTTCATCATTTCCGTGTTGTTGCAAGGAACCTCTTAAGTTAGACAGACATGGCTCATTACCTGGATAGAACTGATAGTCTGCTTTTTTTTACATATACAATCTTATCTTATTATTGATTCAGGAACTTTTTGACATTCCATTAATTGAATGTCCACTATGACATGAAATACAACCCAACATATACAACAAAAAAACTGGAGCTAGCTAGCAGCTATTAAACCTTGCCCCTTACTAAAGGTTTAATATCAAGTAGAACCTAGATCATGATTGCTCAATTGGGGTTCCATGAGAAGTCCCCAGGGGTTTTGCTGCCACAGGTTTACGCTGACCTAAAGGATGACTTAACTTTTCCATCTGCAGCTATCACTAATAGTTTCAGGAAGAGAAGGCTCCCCTCCCTTAGAACTTCTATATTTTGCCTAGGCTGCCTGGAGAGCTAGAAAGCCATTGCCTAGTATATCCAGATGTGTGTAGATGCAGACAGAGAACACATAATCCCTGACCATGGATTTCCTGAAGTCACTCGGCCACCCTGAAGAGGTCTACAACCTCATCAGATACAAGAAGGGTGGTTGCCAGGAAGTGATGCCCAAGAGGTGTGGCACTCTGTACTTCACTACTCAGCGCCAGTCATAATATTCACTGGTCACAGTAACGTCACACACAATAGGAACACCAATACAACGGTTTACCCTAAACACCAGTGCAAATATGGAATTGCGTTATGAGCATCAATGAAAAGTTAATGTTGTCACTGAGCACCAATGCAAATTTAATGGGGTTTTTTTTGTAACTGCATCATTCTGATATTATACAATTCTATTTTACATTTTAATAGTGATTGTTATATTTACTGCGATGTCTACAACTCTTACTTATGTACTGCAAGCTGTAGGTCTTGGCACTGCAGATGTGCAGAAACAAGACTTCACCTATGTTGTGCAAGTTCCTGGTGGTTTTGTACTTTGCAGAAAGCAGATTGTTCCAACTTGTCAATGTACTTTATTGGCATGAATTTGCACACCTTCCCCAGTATTCTAAAGCAGTTGTTGGAGGTGATTCTCAAGCCTGTACCTTCAAATATCCTGCATACATTAAGAAGCAACCCCCCGAAAAAACTGGGTCTTTAGAGGAAACCAACTACTCAAGGAGCAAAAAACAAACCCAAGATAAATGAAAAAAGTTTATTTGTATGATTAAAAGGACAGAGCCTACACCAGTAGGTCTGCCATCAAAGGGGTAACATTGGTGTGTAGTACTCAAGACTGACATTGATATACATAACAAAGTGGAAAACAAAGAAAAAACAAAAATACAAAACATTTAAAAATACAGTTACATGGGAGACCACTAGCGTTGCCACTAGGTGTATTTTAAATGTTTTGTATTTTTGTTTTTTCTTTGTTTTCCACTTTGTTATGTATATCAATGTCAGTATTGAGTACTACACACCAATGTTACCCCTTTGATGGCAGACCTACTGGTGTAGGCTCTGTCCTTTTAATCATACAAATAAACTTTTTACATTTATCTTGGGTTTGTTTTTTGATCCTTGAGGAGTTGGTTTCCGCTAAAGTCCAAGTTTTTTCGGGGGGTTTTGCTTCTTAATGTATTCCTGTTAGGGATGTTGGAAACCCTTTTGACAATCTAGACTTAGAATGCAGCACCAACCTAACTACATTCAAACATCCTGCAGAGTGCAATTATTTGAGCAGGATTTTATCTGCTGGGGTGCTTTTTCATATGCTTGCATTTTACTTACAAAACCTCATTAGCAACAAGAAAGCAGGGGTGCAGTTAAAATACATGATTTAGAAGTCTTCAAATCACATTGGATAAATACAGTAAACAGCCTTTCATATCTGCTAAGACGTATGGCAAAGAGCTACAGGTGCATACCCGTAGAGTCACATCAAAAGTAGTAAATTCTTCCCTATAATACTAAGGCCAAAATGAAAGTAAACAGCTCGCTAGATTTTTGACAAACTAATCCGATTTGTACCATAAACTATTATACACAAACACAAGCACACTAAAACAAAGTTTATCATAAAAAAAAAAAAATTTAATTCATTATATAAATATAAAGTAATATATAATACATAAAATCTTCAAATAAAACACTTTTTTTTCCAAATGCAGGCAATATTCAGTCAGAGCTCTGAAACAACTTTCTACATTTTGTGCCATTTATAAAAATTTGCTGCAGATTCATGGAAAAATGACTACTGTAAGTTACACATTCACTATGTTATAAACAGATAATGCCACCAAAAGGGTAATAGTCCCTCCGAAAGCATATTTTTTGTTGTTGTTAAGGAACATTTACTATAAATATGTCATAAAAGTGGAAAACAGCTGCAATAACCACCCACTTTTTTTTAGCTAAAAGGGAAAACAGTCACAAAAAATTTGCAAATTTGATCCAGAGAGTAACATCTTTTGTGATCAAATTATGAAATGTTTATCCCGGTTAATACAGGAGATACAAAACAAATAGAAGAATGGTTTTATATTATTCGTTTATTGAACTATCCTGAATGAACAGAACTTGCTTTAAAATATTCACAGATTCAATATGCATTTGCAAAAAGAAAAAACGTGTCAAATTAATTATTTGTCATGATTGACAATGTAATGTAAATATCTGATTACCAACAGAGGATATAAGCTACCATCACCTTGTCCATTAATGTTGTGTAGCTAATGTGGCAGGTTTCTGCACTTTGTTATCTTCAGAGAACCTTTCAAATGACTTTTTATGTTTTCTGAACGTACACAAGGCACAAAATAAGCAGCTAGAAATAATTCCACCAGTGATGTGATCATTGAGAAAATGTAAATGTAATTAAAAGTTCCAACAAAGATATTCATAGAATTCAAGACATGTACTTTCATATTAATGTGTGTATGAATGAATATGACTTTCATGCAGAAATAATTTGACTTGGAATTTAAACTTGTTGGAATATATGACAGACAGAAACTTGTTGGAATATATGACAGACAGAATGTCCCTGAACTGATTAGTTTATACAACCAAATAACACTGAATTATACTACTGAAAGGGGTCTAAAAACAAACGAATTTACAATTTACACTGATCACCTGCCCTCTAGACACCAGGTCTGGGACATCACATGATGCAGAGCCAGTTAAAAGAATGGGTCTTATGATTTTGGAAGTAGATGACCAACACCCAGGAGATAGCAACTTTGCAAAAACCTTAAAAGTCGTAAGAAAGGCCTCATATGCTTGTCCTGTATACAGGACACATCTAAGATTAAGGCAGTTGCCTAAGGCCATACAGCTTGCAATGACACTTCTTTTTGCTACTGCTCATCACTAACTTTTTAATTATATTAGGGGCTAGTATTGTAGATGTGTTACACCAAAGGCTGGTAACATATTTGCAACTAATATTACAGCCGGCCAACAATGTGTGATAAATGTCAAATGTTGTCATAAGATTCTACTTTTGCATTGGAAACTATTAATAGATATCTATAAATTTGCACACTTTGCACCAGTTCTTGAGGTGCTGAAGTTCAGCACTCCTTAAAGAGCAACTCCATTTTTGTTGAGAAAAAAAAAACATTCCCCTCTGGGTGATCATTGTAACTTACAAGAATTTTATAAAACGATGTTTCAGATTCCTACCTTTTGTTTCTGTGAGGAAATAGCTGTTTGTTTGTCTATGTATGAAGTATATGCAAAGTGAATCTGAAAGGGAGTGCTTTTTTAATTATCAATCAGCTGAAGTACTTGCAGTGCTCTATTGAGGAATTGCAGGGTCTGAATGCCTTTAGATGTGATTAACCTTACAAAAATTGCATGTTTGTTGCAGAGTATGCCTAAAATCTGACTTGTATGTTAATGCAGACATTTGGGAAAATCAGTGAGCCAATCACACAAGCAGGAAATGTCATTTTGCGGGGGGGGTTGTTTCATACATCAACTGTGTACAGAATGCCTCCAAGCTGCCATACTGCATTGAATTTTACAGAAAATTACAGTGCTGCAGATTGAAAAGGAAAGGTCATTTTTAATAACATTTAATTACAATATGGCTTAAGTAGCAATTGTATATGTTTTTTTCCCTATTAAAGTGGAGTTACCCTTTAAGGCAATTTTACAAGATTGTTGCAGAGAGGAATTTTTGCTGCTACTTGAAACCAAGTGAAAACCGTCAAGACCCCTCATCTAGATCAGCCTAGTTCGAAGGTGGGAAAAAAAAGATTAGGTTCAGAGTCATTTGTAAGTTTGCTTTAAGAGACGCAATATGTAGAATGTCATCACAAGCCCCCTCTGGTTAACTGATTGTCATAAAGATCATGTGATTTCATCATTTGATTAAAATAAATCACCAAATGTGATTAAAGGAGTACAGCCAAAGCTTGTTTAGCTGTACTTCTCCTGCGGATCACAGGAGTGCAGTATATTCTATCCCACTGTTGCCGGAAATCACAGAGCTGGTCCAGGCTGTGGAAACATCATGACAATGTGTCGGGATCCACCCAGATGCCTGGATCAGCATCTGGTTCAGCCTCTGAGCAAGCCGCTTAAGCAGCCACTTCCGCCCCTCCATAGCACGGGGGCTCTCTGCTCACTGAGCTCTGAGAACTGAGTGATCAGTGACGCTTGATCGTTTGGTTCTCAATCTTAGAGCTGGCGGGGGTCAGATGCAGCATTGGACCAATGCTGCATCCACCTAGGTATGAATTTAAAAAAAACAAAACTTTTCTTTTGTGTGTTCAAAGTATGTGTTTTGAGTTCACTCTGACTTTACTGACCACATACTTGTTCAAGAACAGTGTTTCAAAGTATTACATTTAGCAATAGGCAGATGGCATTTTAAGAGGAAGCCTACATACTTCTCTCAACAACACTTTAACAATAAGTGCAATCTGAAACAGAAGACAAACTGCAGTAATATTGGAAAATTGATAAAGGCATGAAGCATCTAGATAAAGGTTACCAAATGGAGATAGGTTTCCACCCCACCTAATTGATTTGGATTTATTTACTTGTTCTAGCATACACTTTTTGCCCAGTAGATGCCCCAACTGCTTGTCCATCTAAGCAATATAATGTACTGGCATAGAGGACGATCTGGCAAAGGATCAGGAAAAAATCAATAAAAAATAAGCTTTTAATGACAAAATATATTATCTTGAACAGCACACGTATCATTATTATATAAGTGACTATTAAAGTGTATAACTACATGAAACCTAATTGACCACATTCAATTTTTTTATTCTACCTTGACATCAAAGTAAATTTCTGTGCCTGTAAAACTTCGTATTCAGGGTGGCAGGTTGGCAGATGTTCAGCTAATTATTGATTAAATGCACTTTCAGCAATGTTAATAAATGCATTCTATCATTTATCTAGTGCCTTTTAAACATTTTCTATAATGAAGCAACTGTTATGCGAGGTAAGACTGAATTTTTGGTTACAATTAAACCACTGTCTGATTACTTCTTAACCACTACATTAGAAAAATATAGTATTCTTAAAACTGTATGTAGTGATCATATTCAGTAAAAAAAAGCCTCGGTGACAGGAATTGGGAGGAAATATACCAGGTGTGCTTGAGAAGTTGCAAGAAATGTTTTTGTTGTATTATTTAACCACTTCAGCCCATGGAAGGATTTCCCAGGTTAGGAGCAGAGCACTTTTTGCGATTCGGCACAGCGTCGCTTTAACTGACAATTGCGCGGTCATGCCATGGTGTACCCAAACGAAATTTGCGTCCTTTTTTTCCCATAAATAGAGCTTTCTTTTGGTGGTATTTGATCACCTCTGCTTCATTTCTGATCACCGCTATAAACAAAAGAAGAGCGACAATTTTGCTAAAAAAAGCCCAAATTTCTTACTTTTTGCTAAAATACAAATCCAAAAAAAAAAAATATATAAAAAAAACATTTTTTTTCATTGGTTTTGCCCGATTTATATTTTTCCTCATATTTTTGGTAAAAAAAAAAAAAAAATCGCAATCGGCGTTTATTGATTGGCAAAAGTGGCCACGTTTACAGATGATGAAAATTAATTTCTGGGGTTTCTATTTTTTTTTACTAGTAATGGCAGTGATCTGCGTTTTTTAGCGGTACTGCGATATTGCAGTGGAGATGTCGGACCATTTTGACACTTTTTTTGGGACCAATGACAATTATACAGCGATCAGAAATGTAAATGTCCACTGATTACTCTATAAATGTCATTGGCAGTGAAGGGGTTAACCTGCAGGGGGAGATCTAGGGGTTAAGTGTGTTCCCTGGGCGTGTTCTAACTGTGGGGGGACTGGGCTACCATGGGCATAAGAGATCTAACTGATCCCAGTGACAGGGATCAGTAGATCTCCTATGCCTCCACTAACAGAGCGGGGAACCACCGTGTTTACATCAGCGGTTCCCCGTTCTTTGGCTGTGGCTGCTCATCACGGCTCGCCGGCGGACATCGGGTCCGCCCAAGCCGCGGGCACACTCCTCAGGAACGCGGCCACCCGCAGATCGCCAGTTTTTTACGGCGATTCGCACTAAGCGTCCACACTGCCGCCATGAATATACGGTAGGCGGTGTGGAAGTGGTTAAACCACGTGCATAAAATGGGATCATTATCTGTTTTCAGGTAGTTTTATAGCTTGTCCTGATCTCTATTGCTTTCAATTTTTCAGGTTAGCTTATCTACATGTAAAATATGGAGAAAATATAAAGACATTAAATTGATAAGTAATTCATTGATTGGTTGCCCTTAAAAATCATGTTACCATAGTCCAGCTCAGCCTATACAGCATCCCAGTTGTACCTCACTTGTACGCAGCCCAGAATGAAAGCACTGTTATGGGTTAACCAGATGAAATGGTGTACAGTGAATTTTTTTTCCTATCTTTCTAATTCTCAGCTCACACAAACGCTGGGTGAAAATGGGAAATCTACATATCAATGTGCATGCAGATGAAACAATTCAGCTGCAGCGCTGTGCCAAGGCTAGATGAACTGTGCTTTCAGTCACACAACACCATGACTCCTTGCACCTACTGGCACCAGCCCGTCAGACTCTATTCCATGCTCTTTTTTCCAAATGCCGATAAAATGAACCCTCACTGAGAAAAAGCATCCTTTCACATGCTAAATGACTCCAATGAACCTGCTCTATCATCATAAACTGAAACCAGGGCCCCAAAGGGGGCAAAACCTCTGGGGTGTTTAATGGGCAATCTGCATTACTTTTAAAAAGAAGGCAACCATTTCACCCTGTACGTTTGCCAAAAATAATCTGTTACTATAACAGCATGATATGTACTGTAACACAAACCATTTCACAGCCACTTAAGTCACAGAAAAGGGATCTTAAAAATAAACTAACATCATCACTTTAAATATGGCCACAGAATTAAGACAGACATCACCACATACAGGGTTTCAGACATATTTATTTGAGCATCTGCATTCCTATGAAACACTAAGGACTGTACAAACATCCTTAGAAAGTTGATAGGGCATGCTTAAACAATTTGGTCATTTTTGGTCTTCATGGCCATGATTAGAGTGCATAAGTCCCATTTTTGCAGTTAGACGATTTTTTTTTTTCAATAACTTTTTGTGATGTAATGGTTTCCCAGTATTGTGTGAATATACTTACTGATTCTCTCAATTATGTCTATATAATCACTGTGACAGCCGGCAGGTTGCGTGCAGGATGGCAGGTACATCTGCCCAAGATTCAAAGTGTATACAGACTTATACTACTAGGGGGAGTGCGGAGTCTTGCAGGGGTAGAGGTAAGGAGTCCAGCTGGGTAGAGCTGGCTCATTAAGACCTCTACATAAACTCCCAGCAAGCATAGGTGAGTGCTCCACCCTGGAACCAGGTTCTGTGTCAGGTCAACAGACTGGGGAGTGTAACAACTTGTCTGGTAAGAAGCCTGTGTAGCTGACTGTGTTCAGTGAGAGGTAGGAGCTAGGTACAGCGGTAGGCTGTACCCAGCTGACAGACAGGGAAACCTATTGTGTAGTAAGTGGCCCAGGAGCCTAGGATTTATTTTGTTGTTTGTTTTCGTTTTTCGGTTTTCACATTGTACTTAGTGAGAATAAACTACCTTTTGTTTTCATCTGAAATTGCTGTCTCGCTGTGCCTAAATTGTGTAGTGAACCCTTCCAGGGGGTCTAACACACCTGCTGCCGAGCTAACCCCCTTACATCACTTAACTTATTCCTAACAAAAATAACTCATGTGTACAGCCACCTTAAAGCAGTAGTAAACTGCCAGGAAAATAAAAAGCAATGGGAGTACTCTGCGTCACATACTAGCACATTATGATAGACTTACCTGTACACGGAGCCCTCCAGCACAGTGCTGTCTCGGCTCGCCAGCATTGCCATCTTCACCAAGTCTTCCTTCCGGGTTCGCGGGCTCGGGCTGTATGAGTGCCCAAGGCTGTGATGATGTCACTCCCACGCATGCACACAGTAGCCCTCAGCTCCGGCACACAGAGCTTTGAAGCTCCGGCACGGTATGCCATCTCTTCAGAGCGCATGCGCTGGTGACATCACCAGCTGCATGCTGTGTGAATATCTCCTAAACAGTTTAGGAGATATTCACTATACCTACAGGAAGTGTTAATTTTGTCGACTAAAACATTTTAGTCGACTAACTTAATAGCATTTTAGTCGACTAAAATACGACTAAGACTAAAATGATTGAGGGGACTAAAGTGGGACTAAAACTAAAATGCAATTTTAGTTAAAAGACTAAGACTAAAACTAAATGGAAATTTGACGTCAAAATTAACACTGGTCTGTATTGCATGTTCATACCTCAATATCATAAATAAGAACATATTCGATTTTTCACTCCAGCTGTATATGAGTGCAAAAATTGTAGAGAAATGCTTAAATAATACATTACAATTTAACTACATCCATGAGCTTTTATTTGACAAAAATGTACTGGAGATTTTAGTCTTCTAAAATGTCCTGGAGATTTAGTCGACTAAATATGACTAAAACTAAAAATTTCAGAAGACTAAAATTGGACAAAAACTAAAATGGCATTTTAGTCCTAAGGAATAAGACTAAAACAAAATCAAAATTTGCGGCCAAAATTAACACTGCCTACAGGTAAGTCCTATTATAGGCTTGCGTGTTGGTACAAGTTCAAAATTGGAGTTTAATTTAACTTTAAAGTGGTTGTAAAGTCAAAAGGTTTTGTACCTTAAACACTTGCCGACCGGTGTCTGATGGCGGGAAAGTGGCTCGATATCGCAAACCGCCGTCACCCGACGGCGGCTGCGATATCACTCACTGTGTTCGGGGGAGTCAGGGAGCGGGTAGGGCGGACTCGATCGCTGACGGCTACCCACGATGCCCCCCCGCAGTGAAAGAATGGAGGTCCATGTAAGTAAACACGGATCTCCGTTCTGTTAGAGGGGGAAGGGCGGTGATCACAGGATTCCTGTATATGGAAGCCGTGATCATCCCCTTTCCCCAGCCAGGGCAGCCCTCACACAGTTAGAACACGCCCAGGGAACACAGTTAACCCTTAGAGCGCCCCCTCCAGGTTAACCCCTTCACTGCCAATGGCATTTACACAGTAATCAGTGCATTTTTATAGCACTGATCGCTGTATAAATGCCAATTGTCCCAAAGAAAGTGTCAAAATGGTCCCACATGTGCGCTGCAATATCTCAGTACTGCTAAAAATCGCAGATTGCTGACATGTCTAGTAAAAAATAAAAACCCCAGAAATTAATTCTCATCATCCGTAAACGCGGCAACGTTTGCGCAAACTAATCAATAAACGCTGATTGCGATTTTTTTTTTACCAAAAATATGAGCAAGAATATAAATTAGCCAAAACCGGTGGAAAAAATGTTTTTTTATATTTTTTTTTGGATTTGTATTTTAGCAAAAAGTAAGAAATTTGTTTTTTTTTTTTGCTCTTCTTTTGTTTATAGCGGCGATCAGAAATGACGCGGAGGTGATCAAATACCACCAAAAGAAAGCTCTATTTGTGGGAAAAAAAGGACGCAAATTTAGTTTGGGTACAACGTCGCACAACCGCGCAATTGTCAGTTAAAGTGACACAGTACCGAATCGCAAAAAGTGCTCTGGTCCTAAAATGTGACATCCTTCCGGGGCTGAAGTGGTTAATGCATTCTTTGATCAACTAGCTGTTCCTCCCCCAAACACTAACATGAGTCCTCTCTTGATCCAGTGTTGTATCCATCTGCAGAAGTGCTGCTTCCTCTTCCTGTATTTTCAGGAGGCTCTGAGAGCAGCCAGAGCTATTGGGTTGTGCTGCTGTCAGTCTTATCCTGTGAAGAGGGAGTGGGGAGGCTTGCCCAAGCAACACTGTGTGTCTATAGATGCACACAGCATGGCTCAGGAGTGCATCTACATGTGCGCACCCATAGCACACACACGCAGGAGAAGAGGTGTGGAGAGCGTCGGCATGGGACTTCAGAAAACAGGTTAAAGGACTTCTTTTTTATTTTCATAGAAAAAATTTTTACTTTACAACTGCTTTAATATAGCCTATTTCAGACTGTACAAGAGACAAATGGGGAAAAATAAGGCACAAATCATAGGTCACAAAAGATAGAAGAACTTTTACTACATCAGTTATAGAAAAGTAGCCCAAAGATGGAATTGATCAGGAAATTAATTATAGCTTTGTTTTACACTGCTACCCCAGCAAATGCTTAGATTGGATTTCCTCACCATCACATTTTTTAAAAAAGGTACTTGATTATAGTTGCTACTCCCTTTTATACTCCCATATATATACATTAATAAAACTACGTAAGAGAGATTCTGATTGCTATCTAAGAACAGCAGGAACTGTTCTCCCTTGAGAAACTTTCATGCAAGAGGCCTGTGATACTGAAAATGTATACCTACATCAGAATAAATATGATTCTGACATTCATTGTGTATGGGTAGCTTATAGGTGAATTTGTCAGTATAAAAATGCAATCGTTATTATTTTTTGGAAGCTGTCATACTAATTCTTTGGTTTCTCCAGTTCCCCAGATCAGCAAATCTGTCATAAAAGCTGAAGGATAATAAAAACAACTGGGGGAACTATGAAACTCCAATAAAAATACTTGCACCAACTATATTAAAGCCACTTCAAAGTAAGCCTTAACCCCTGGCACTTTGTTTGAATCTCCTTTGCCGTCCTAAACTATAATCTCTTACCAAAATGTGTTTTTATATTTATCCAAGTAACATTCCAGGCTACCTCTGGGTCCTGGCCTCTACATATTACATGTGGGAAGGGGGGAGATCTCATGGCTTTTATTATACAGCAATTATGTTCAGACAGAGCCAGCCAATCAGAAAAACAAAACACTTTAGGGGTAGTAGTTCAACTCAACTGAGAGTTGTGTCAGATTTAAAGTGGTTCTCAAGGCAGAAGGTTTTTACCTGAATGCATTCTACGCATGAAGAGAAAAAAAAAAAAATCTTTGTGGGCAGCAGCCGCCTCAGCCCCCCTAATACTTACCTTAGCCCCATCTTGATCCAGTGATGTGCACGAGAGCCTCGGCTGTCCGGTGACTCTCCCTCCTCATTGGCTGAGACAGCAATTGGCTCCTGCAGCTGTCAATCAAAGTCAGTGAGCCAATGAACACAGAGATGGGGCAGGGCTGAATGGACACACAGAGCAGCCGCTCGGGAGTGTGCCTGCTTGGGTGTCCCCATAGTGAGCTACTTGCTGTAGGGGCACTCAGCAGGAAGGAGGGGCCAGAAGCAGCGGCGAGGGACCCAAGAAGAGGACATGTGGTTTTGCACAGAGCAGGTAAGTATAACATGTTTGTTATTTTAAACAAACAAAAAAAAGATGTTAATATCACTTTAAGTTGACAGTGCAAAAAAAATAAAAAAATTATAAAAAAAGAAAAAAAACAAAAAGGTTCCACCTGTTCTCCATACTCAAACTGCCAGCAGGTCAATTACCTAATTTCACATTACCAGATTGAATGGTAAATTCAATCTGAACTGAATAAGCTTTGCCAGTGTTTCTCAATACCATTCACTTAATGGAATTCATTATTTTTTACACAGCTTAGTACAGCGCGTTTAAATTGTTTTTCATCAATTTATTTACTTTTTTCAAATACGAGAAGACAAAGATTGATGACGTAGTAATTAACGATTATTACAAGTCAGCACTTTATATGCAGCATCAATGCTTACACTTGCTGTAGGTAGAGTCAATAAATTAAATATAAATAAAAATTCAGTTGTCACTTGTGAGGGGTAAACAGGGTCCCCCTAGATGTGAGTTTAAGGTGCTGGAGGCTTGAAGCAAGGTATTTTTGTAGCCCAAGGAACAAATGCAAAGTCTGTAAAAGCATGTCCCTGACTTCAGGCCTATCCCCAAGCCTTAAAGAACACCTCCAGAAAGTATAAATTTAACATACACTATAGTGGAATGTAAGTAATATACTGTACAGTTTACACTTACTTCTGCAGTGTCCTTTGGCTAATAGAGGGCTCTGATAATTCGTAACAATTTTGAAGCTGAAACAGTTGCCCTCAAAGGCCTTTATTAGGCAGACTACTTTCATAGATATTGTAAAGCGAATCGCAGGCTCATATGTGGCTCATAAGCTTCATGCATCACCCACAGTACTGCATGCCAGTCCACAAACTGAAACATGGCTCATCTTCTTTTTTTTTTTTGCAGAACAAAAATGAAAAATGTTAGTGTAGTAAATTATTAAACCTTTTGTTACTCAGCTTCCAAGTAATATGAGTTGTCTGCCAGTCTGACGTTCCTACAGAAAAGTGGTCATATGATTAGCTGGCTGATCTTGTGCATGAAAGAGTTAAAATGTCATGTCAAACAACAAGGTTTGGCACAGCCCCAGAAGGCACATGGGAACCGGGGCAGCTGAGTTATAAAGGCCTGATTGTAGCAGCCCACTGGATTGGAAATGACTTGTAGGCCTAATGAAACAAAACTTTGGCAGGAAAACAGAATGAAAGGAATGAGACAATAAAAGGCAGGAACAAAGGGAGCAGAGTTGTTTCAGCTTAGCAAAATAAGCTCACTTTGTTGTTGGGAAAAGCCAAAGCCGATTAGGATAAACCAATGACTAAGCACAAGTCTTCCAAACTAATTACATAGTTCACCATCTGAAGTGATTGTAAGCTTAAATATGGGGGACTACTTTATATCCTTAAGACACTGTGCCTGAAAATACTACACCTGAAATCCATAGTATTGGGATCTATGCTGGAAGACCTCCTAATGCCATAATGCCACAATCTAGGGCTGATGTCACACTTGCAGACCAGTTGTTAGCGAGAACCCACCAGCAATACGATTGCTAGAATATGCAGGAAGAACATTGACTTGCTTTGTATGTGTCCCTAACTCACTGCCAAAGGCAATTAAAAAAAACACAAACAAAACACTGCAGAAGATTTGCCACTGACAAAAAAAGCAATGCCTCGGCCTTTCAGCCAGCAAAGCAGCAACACATGCAAGCAGTTGTGTTTTACCTTCTTGCTGTGTCCACCATAACAATTCTGCTATTGCCGAATTCTCACCAGCATCAAGAGTGCAGGTGTGACATCTAGGGTTGCCACATCATCCCTTTAATCCAGGACACATATTAATTACACAGGTTCTGTGGCTGATTAAGGTCGTAATTAAACGCACTTGGTGCCTCATCTGCATTAAATCAGCCACAGAACCTGAGTAATTCATGTGTGTCCTGGATTAAAGGGATTATGTGGCAACCCTAGTGACATCATCCTAAGGGTTGTAGTTAACATGAGCAGATTTAATCTCTACAGAATATGTGGTAGTAGGGTTGAGATAACCTACTAGAACAAAAAGACGGGGGGCTGACTTATTTCTGTGGGTGCAGATTGCAGGGCTATCATCTTCACCCTGGTCTTACTTCATAGTGAGTTACTAGCCAAGAACAAGCATGGGCATATCAGGTCAGTGGCTTTCCAAATAACAAAGACAGCCTTGTAGTTTGCACATTTAAAAACAGCTTCCATATTTACTTTATCAATACAGGTTCCTTTTAAGTGCTGTGGTGATAAAAAAAAAAAATATTCTATAGTTTGACAGGACAGTTTAGACCAGGCCTCGACAAACCCCGGGCGCCAAGTCGCCATGGCGACCAGAAATCGCGTCCTGGCGAGTGACAGCCGTTCCTTCTATCTGTGTTAAAACAGCGTGTCAGATTCAGCGAGAGCAGAGAGCCGTTCTCGGCTTAATCTAACAGCTGTTAAACTTGGCCAGCTGCCTGGAATTGTTTGTTACTTTTCTTCATTCTAAGTAGAAACAACAGGCTGCCTGGAATATTTGTTGAGAGTTAGAAGAATAAACAAGCAACAATGTATCTTTTTCTTTCAAAGCAATGATCTCCGGGCTTATCAGGAAAGTTTAACCATTTAAAGACTAAACCCTTTCTCACATTAGTGGCTTAAAATTAAATATCCAGTGTTTTCTGCTAGAAAATGACTTGGAACCCCCAAACATTATACACTCTTTCCCAAATCAGAAATTTACCAATTTGAAAGGACTATTCGGGCCTCTAGTAACGAAACTTTCTTTTTCTATGTAACAACGAACAAATAAGAAGATTGAGAGTTGTTTATAAGGTCCGTCGGACAACAAAGATGAATCTTACTTCTTTTCATTGTTTGTTAAGGTCCGTCGACCGGTTCAAATTGTCGACAATCTAATTCGGCTCTTGCCGAGAGACGAGAGCGACTTAGACTGTGCGACAAAATTGTGTCTATCTTCCTTGCCGACAGTGAGCGGTCCTGCGCTAAAGACCAGCGGTACCGCTGAACC
>BLSH010286071.1:1819330-1874198 GCA_018402905.1 Glandirana rugosa | reverse complement strand
GGGGGGGGGGGGGGCGCTGCCAGGGGTTCCACCCCCACCGCACTGGGAACCGCTGCTCTAAGGGTGTCACTGCCGCCAGATCAAGTGTAATGAACAGGCAGGTCTGCCACCTAGTCCTACCCAGTGTCCAAACAGCCTATGTATTTTCTGTGTTAGGCATACGAGAGAAGGGGAGGCTTCAAAGAAGGCCCTGGACTGGAGGGGGGTGCAGAGGAGGCCCTGGGCTGCAGGGATGCAGAGGAAACTCTGGGCTGGGGGGTGCAGTGAAGGCCCTGGCCTGAGGGGGGTGCAGAGGAAGCCCCCAGACTGGGGGGGGGTTGGAGGGGGCCCTGGACTAGAGGGGGCAGTGGAGGCCTTGAGCTAAGGATTGTGGAGGAGGTCCTGGGCTGGGGGTGCAGAGGAGGCCCTGACCTGGGGGAGCAGAGGAGACCCTGGACTTGGGGGATGCAGAGGAGGTCCTGGGCTGGGGGGGGATGCACAGGAAGCCTTTAACTGGGGGGGTACAGAGGAGGCCCTAAACTGGGGGGTGCAGAAGAGGTGCTTTAGTGGGGGGATGCAGAGGAGGCCCTGGACTAGGAGGGGAGTCCACAGGAGGCCCTTGACTGGGGGGGGGGGGTGCAGAGGAGGCCCTGGACTGGGGGATGCAAAGGAGGCTCTGGACTAGGAGGGGAGTACACCGGAGGCCCAGGACTGGGGGGTGTAGAGGAGACCCTTGGGGATGCTTGGTGTTCAGTGCATCCCTGTGCAGGCAGTCCAGTCAAAGTCAACTGGGATGCAGCAGCTGCACGGACATAGTCAAATGTCAAAATTTGACATGCAGACAGAAAGGGATGCATGTATCCGAACGCAGTGGATCTGTGCACCCACTTCTATAGGTGAAGCTCTGTGGTGAATGCAGATGCAGCAAAAAGTGGCTCAGCATACCGCACCTGTCTCAGCACCTGTCTGAATGAGCCCTTGGGGGAATTTATCAAAGCTAGAGCAGGCAGAATTTAGAACAGCTGTGCATGCCAATCAGCTCATAGCTTTCATTTTTTAAAGCCGAACAAGCTGAAGATAGAAGATGCACAGCTGTTCCAAATTTTGACTGCACCAGTTTTGATGTATTCCCCTCACTGTGTTTTACATTTCTTACTCCTGCCTACTGCATTCAAAGTACAAAACATTCTTTGTTAAAGTGGTTGTAAAGGCACAAGGTTTTTAATCTTCATGCATTCTATGCATGAAAGTAAAAAAAAAAAAAATGTGCACTATCTGCGCTACGAATAAATAAGCGACTGGCAAAAAATTGCTGATCAACAAAAAATACTGTATAGGGTCTGGATCGCAGCGCTAAAAATATATAGCAATTATAAGGAACTGAAATCAGTCCATCAAATTCGATCTTATGTACATGCTTGTCTTTTATGGATGCAATTGTGAGTAGAACTTTGAATAAAGTCTATTTTTTACACATCAACGGGCTTCACTATTCAGCTTCCTTCCTCTTTTTATATGTTGATTCATGATCGAGCACTAAGGGAAGAGGTCTTTATATTGAAGTATCCGTTCTTGGAGATTTGTTTGTGGCTTCTGATAGGAGGATTTCTTGTGATTGGAGATGGTGTTATGGTTACATGCCTGTTTATCATTTGAGTCTGGTAAGGAGATCTGCTGGACACTGGTGCGGTGTGTCTTTTTCCCCTCTCACACAGAGATTGGTGCTGGGTTCTCCTTATCCTGCGGACTTTTTATTATGGACTTTTATTATGGACTGATTTCAGTTCCTTATAATTGCTATATATTTTTAGCGCTGCAATCCAGACCCTATGAAGGTATGAAGGTAAAAAAAAACATTGTGTGCAGCAGCCTTCCCAGCCTCACCTAATTCTAACTCGAGCCACCTCTCGATCCAGCGATGCCCACGAGAGCCTTGGCTGCCTGGGGACTCCTGATTGGGTTTTGGCAGCAACGGGAGCCATTGGCTCACACTGCTGTCAATCACAGCCAGTGAGCCAATCAGAAGACAGAGGGAGCGGGGTCGAGCCATGGCTTCGTATGTTAATGGACACACAGAACCATGTCTCGGGAGTGTGCCTGCTTGGGTGCCCCCATAGCAAGCTGCTTGCTGTTGGGGCACCCAAAAATAGGGAGGGGCCAGGGGTGCCAGCAAGGGACTCAAGAAGAGCAGGTAAGTATAACATGTTTATGATTTGGAAAAAAAAACAAGACTTTAATATCACTTTAAGGTTAGCTGTGTGTAGTAAAGGATATGCAATAGAACAGTTTTATTTTATTAAAATGAGTATACTGAGGTTTGTACTGTCTGTTACATACTCGCTTGTGACACAGTCATTAAAGCATATGGCCCATCCAAGCCCCTCCCACTGTTGATGCAATCTGACCACAACCGCAGTTTTGCTGTGGCGCCGCTATATTGGCAAATACTATTTGCCTGGGGGGGGGTTGCAAGAAAATGACCAGCCCCACGTGCCAGATGCGCTAGCTAAACCACTGTTCAGGAAGCAAAACTTTTGAAAACAAATTGTTGTCCTCATCTTTCTCCTGAAGCCTAATGTATATTAACAGCAGCATTTAACTACCCAAAATTGATAGACATTAAATATTTTTAGAGTGGCAAACGGTTCTTTTTCTTTCTCCAAGTTTTAAAGGTGTAAAGCATTATAACAATGTATTACACTCTTGCCACACAAGAACAGCATTTAAAAAGCTGGAGATGTGAAAACACACATTAATCTATGCACTGCAAAGTAGAGTGAAGTAGAAGTAGACTAAGCTTAAATATATAGCAGAAGCAAGATTAATCTCTACATAAAAGGCTCAAGATATAAATATTCTGCCTGCATAAAAGGGAATTAAAGGATACCTGCAAACAAAATACATAAGTAAATGGAAATACATAAAACGTAAGGATACTGACCTGTGTCTGCTATTTGATGTTTTGGGAAGAATATTTTGAGTGATAAAAAAAGAAGAAAGAAAAATGATCCACAATACTTTTACTATGTAGCAGAAAAAAAGATTCCTGTCATCGCCATCATACAGTTCCCTATGTAGTCATAAATCAATTTAGGATCATTTTGATTATGAGGAAAGCTCCAGAAAGGCTGAATCTCACACAAACCGCAAGTGCACATAACAAATTCTTTTGTAAGGTAGGTATTTGGGAGGTCTTACTTTTGCCTAGGTTCACACTGCTGCGGGAATGAAATTGCGCGAGTTCAGCTGAACGTGCACGATTTCATACCTGCCTGTCTGACTTCGGGGGGCGATTTCAGAGACATCTGCACAGATGTCTATTGAAATCGCACCAAAAGTCGGCAAAAGTAGTACAGAAACTACTTTTGGGAATTCGGACAGTGCCATTGCCGGCAATTGCCACCGATTTGGCATACGATTTGACTTGTCAAATCGCATGCCAAATTGTACCAATGTGAAACTAGGCTCTGATATAGATTTGCAATGAGGATAAGGGGTGCAGTTTTTTTTTTTTACATAATTAAGTCCCTTTTACAGAGTATATTAATAGGTTGTAAAAAGCAATCTCAAACGTTATTAAAAGTTTAGACAAAATCAAATAGTGTTCTTTAGTTAAAACAACAGTTTTAATATAGAGGGGGTCCCATAAACATACATGGCATGTATTCATAAGTATGATAAAACACTGCAGTACATTACAAGATCCAGACATATACAGCGAAATATGTGTAATAAGAGATGAAATTTGCTGCAATGTTAAGCTGCTATTTAGCATATTGCAACAAATCCTAAAATAGAGCTGTGATCGTGAAGTGCTAAAGGCTGGTGAAATCCAACAAGAGCAAGAGACGAGAGGAAGCGGCTGAAGTGTTCATCTTGAATACTTAAGCTCTCTGTTCTGATTGCAGCCTCACTTCCTCGCACTGGCTGTGTGACCTTTTATCAACCTGGCGTTTTAACCCAGTTATATACTGCAAGCTCTAACCAGGAGGAAAGGTAGAATCTGTTTTCTCTAAAAATAGGCTGTACATATATGTATTTACAAACAGTCCCTTCACATGCAGTTTACCTATGCTGGCATTGAAACCGGCAAATGAACCCTTGAACAGCTATATGATGATATATCGGATTTCTTCACTGGTGACCAAGACTGAAATGCTCTTATATGGACATTTTTAGAAATTTGAACTTGTGGGAATATGAAAAGCATGCATTACAGAAAGTCGTCTTTGGCCTTTAGTCTTTCTGGTTTGTAAAAAGTGTTTAACAAAAATGAAGCAAAAGCAAGTTCTAATGAACTCCTGACATGGATAACACTAGAGATTTTTGAATTCAATTCTAAATAAAAATTGATGACGAATGAACGCTTTAAAGTTCCATCTACATTGCCTGAAGCAACGGAGCACAATTAGTAAAACCATATGTGGTTCTTTATGTGACCCGCATATCTGCTCCTTCCACTAGAGACATTCACTTTACCTCATGTTTTCTATTAGAAGTTTTCCTCTAGCTGTCCAAGTCATGCCATTAACAAATGCAGGACCTTTCTTGTTCACCAAGAAAATAACAAAAGAACAACTCTATGCTACAGGACAGTGCTGTACATTTTAATAAAGCCTACATAGCACCAACAAATTACTCAGCTTTACAGAGCACATGGAACCATACACATAAGTTCCTGTTCCCTCAGAAACCCAATAAGGCCAATTCTAGCAGGAAACCATTATAAGGCCTCACGTACACTGTATGCTCTTGATGGTTTTTTTTTTCTCCTGTAGGAAACTAGCAGCAGCAAAAATGCGGTACAAAGACACATTTTGCATGGGCGTTAATTCGCGTTAGCGTGTGTTCCCATGCCTGGCATTAATACATTCGATTGGCATGGTGTTAATACTCGCTACTGTGCGTTAAGGAGCCTTTGAGCATATTTTATGCTCAAAAACTCCATTCCAAAAAGCACAAGTAATGGGATTTTATTTCAGCCTGTAAACTCCCCTGCCACTTAAATATTGAAAACACAGCGGGTATGACTAGCATGCAAGGAAGATGGACATCTAGTCCCACAGCTCCATCTTACAGCGCAGCTTAACACCCACTAGCACCTTGCTCAGGCTCTATTTTTCCCTCACGACATGGCGGTTGGCTTACTGATCACTCAGGCGGCATGACCCAAAAGAGGAAGGACAACTCCCAGCCTAAAAAGCTTACGGTTTTCTTTCACCAGGCCTCCGGGAGCCCAGGCACAATGGCGCCGGATCCTATTCCTCCATGCGAGTTAGCCAAAAGTCTCCAACAGGTATCCGATGGCTCTGTGCATGGAGGTTCCCCACTAACTTCCCCATCTCCTGCAGCCTCTACATTGCTTAAAGGAAATTGAGTCTGAACAATCATGGGGGGGCACCACAGGTGATTTCTACCATAACTCTGATTCTCTTAACATTACTAGAGAGCTCCCAGATTCCATTTTATCATTCCCAGCCACCAACCTGCCATTAAAAGACATGCTGGTATCACAGAGGCACCATCTATGCTGATATCATACAACTTACTAAACACTTTACTGAAGAAATGCATGCTATCGGATCCAGGGTTGACCACATAGAAAATAAAAAGCATGAGTTTGTCCACACCATAAATGATTGAGTAGATGCTCATGACGAGAACATAAATGAGCCTAACTGGATCACAGCTAAGCTCACAGATCTGGAGGAATATTCCAGAAGAAATAATTTAAAGATTATAGGAATCCCAGAATCTGTACAACCGGATCTTCGCCAATATGTCAGTGAACTTTTCAAAACCTTGATCTCGGAGCTCACAGATTCTGACCTAATTATTGATAGAATACATTTTATTCCCATACCGTCCTTCATACCTGAGCATGTGTCCAGAGATGTGCTAATGCACGTTCATTTTTATCATATACAAGAGCTCTCCAGCACAGCTGTGTCCAGAATGGCAACAGGTGCATTCCACACCTCCTCCCAACTGAGCTTCTAACCTGCTGTAATAGCATCCTCTCAATGTTAACCTCCTAACCTGCTCCATGGTGAATTCCTGCTAGCTGACTAGCCCCGATTATCTTTAGCAGTGTCCTACTGCACACGGATCATAAATCCACCTTTTAGTTCAATGACTGTTGCCCATGTTTCTGTTTCTGTTCATATTATCCTTTTTGTTTCCTTTTTTGGGTGGCGGTGGTACGAGTGAGGTGGGGGACTGGTGGCGGCGGATGGCAGTGGTGCGAGAGAGGGGGGGAGGTTTGTTTGCCGCCCCCCAAAATATTGAGCACCAGCCGAAACTGCTTATAAAACATTGAAACATATATTACAAACAAGAAAATATTCTCTTTCTAGTTTCCAAGAAATCAGTGTGCTGCAACAAAAGTAACCTTAGATGATGCATTTTAAAGCAAACCTTTATTACACTCAAGCGAAAGCGGACACAAGATAGTAGGCATCAAAAGGCCGCAACATCCTATTTTGACAACTTACTTCCAAAGCATCACTGCAGCTTGCGAGGCGCCCATTGCAATACTTTCAAATGGTCTGTCAGTATACATGTGGCAATGCTTCAAACTGGTGATAGGCCACAAGGGCCCCAAGCTCTGTAATGCTGAAACAAGTAGTTGGCGTTCCTGATATGCCTATACCTAGAAGTATGACTCCAGTAGAACTCTGGGAAGTGTAGCGAGCCCAGATTTTGGGACACCTCATCATGCCTACTAGCCAACTTCAGTCTTCATTTTTATTGTTTGAGTGCATACAAACTCAAATTAAAACTTGTGCTATAATAAAAAATTTGTTGCGCTAAAATGTTAGTGCTCAAATTAAAACTTGCATATGCTGTTTAATTGCACCACAAATTTCCTTTTTTTCCTCTCTGTCTTTCCTTTCCTACTTATTGGTTATCAGACTTATTTGTGAATGCCAAAAACGGTTTATCTTGATATTTTAAATTCATCAATTAAAGTGGTCCTAAACCCTTAGATATACCTAATGAAGTGACAGGCCTCAGGTGATATACAGAGATGTAACAAATCCTCCTACATAAGTTGTATCTGTTCATCTGAAGCCATCTGTTCTGTACAGACTTCTACAACATACAGAATTTACATAGAATCTGTTTTTTCCCCATTTCTCAAAAGCACAAATGAGGGGGAGGGGATCTGAATTCACATAATGCACAGCTCAGGTAGAAGAACTCTGAGCCTTGATTGGAGGGTAGGGACACACCTACCTTCTCACACTAAACAGAAAACAAGCACAGCTGCAGCTGCCAATCACAGACTGTGTTTTGGAGCTCTCCTTTCCTGCCACCATTTTTCTCTTGGTGTAAGGAAAAGCTGTCAGAAGTGATTCAAATGGCTAAAAGAAGAACCAGGCAGCAGAGAGAAATCAGATTTAGTTCTTTGGGTAGAGAAAAGTACACAGTATAGAAGGATGTGCTTTGTTCAGATTTAATGTCTCAGGTTCACAAACATTTGAAAGTATGCCAATCACAAATACAGGAAAACCTAGCATATGATGCCAGACAAAAGTAGAGGTTGCCATTCATAAAAACCTTACATCAAAACAATAAATAGATCTGGAGATTTAGGTAGCTGAATGTTATACAGTATTTCCCTTTTATTGTCAGACTCTCAAGTCCCCGCTCAAGTCTATTATTTAAAAAATCCATCCATCAAAATAAGACTAAGAAGAAATCTGGAAGGTCAAGTTACCCACTTATATGGCAAGTCAAGATCTGCAAGGCTATACCATACTCGGACTTCACACTTTGAAAGTTAACCGGTCTACCATGAAGGAATTTCAGCTAAGTCCCCACCTGTTAGCCAGGCCCCACTGACGTGTTTCACCCAGGTAGGGCTTAGTCATAGAGGCAAGTCAAGATTTGGATATAAAGTAACTTCAGCTGTCTGTACTGAGTTACCTTAACTAAAGGCAACTTCTAAATTATGCATATTTTTCTTTATAGGTGCCATCAGAATTGCCCAGGTTGCCTACAGCTACATCATCCTGTACGTGCCCGATCTCATCTGAATTGCCCTGAATTGTTTAACTAAACATGCATATAAATGCGTGTATACACTGATCAGCCATAACTTTATGAGCATTGACCGGTTAATTGAATAACATTGATTATCTTGTTACAATGGCATCGGTAGGATAGCAAGTAAACTTGCTGTTGAGGAAATTGATGTGTTGAAAACAGAAGAAATGGACATCACAGTTTGTTGCATATGGGGCTGCTTAGCCACAGACTGGTCAGGGTGTTCATGCTGATCCGTGTCCACAGCCAAAAGTTCCTACAATGGTCATGTAAAATCAGAACTGGACCACAGAGCAATGTAAGAAGTTGGCCAGGTCTGATGAATCTTTTTTTTTTACATTATTTGGATGGCCGGGTGTGTGTGCGCATCACATACCTGGTGAAGAGATCGCACCAGGATGCAGCATGTAAAGAAGACAAGATGGCGGAGGCAGCGTGATGCTTTGGGCAATGTTCTGCTGGGAACCTTGGGTCTTGTCATTCATGTGGATACTTGACACATACCACCTACATAAACATTGTTGCTGATCGAATACACCCATTTATGGAAACCATATTCTTTAAGGACATTGGCCTTGTTCAGCAGGATAATGCACCCTGAGACACAGCAAAAATGGTTCAAGAATGGTTTGAAGAACACCATAAGTTTGAGGTGTCGACTCCCGATTCTCCAGATCTCAATCCATCAAGCATCTGTGGTATGTGCTGGAAAAACAAGTCTGAATCATGGAGGTACCACATCCATGCCTTGATGGGTCAGGGCTGTTTTGGCAGCAAATGAGGTACCTACTCAATATTAGGTGGGTGGTCATAAAGTTATGGCTGATCAGGGAATATACATACACCATTCTTGCTCCCTTAGTATTTTTGTTTGCATTAAAAATGTTTAATAGGTACAAGTTTGATAGGAAAAAAAAAATACAGAAAACACCATTTTATCAGACACTTGGAAAAACATAACATTTAAGGAAGTGTTTTCAGCACAAATGCGACTAGGAAATCTAAACAATTTCTGATAAACAAGATTTCAAGCCCTTCTTTGTGCTACAGGGGAGTACTTGTTTCATATTCACAATTCAATGCCGCGTTCCATTCATTAGTGAAAAGTGCTATACTTTATTCAGGATGTAGAGCTCAGCCGGAATATAACAATGCGGGAAACTTGAGTATTACAATACCAATGCAGAAATTGCTGGCTAACCATTCTGCTAACATTGACAGCTCGGGAGTTAAGTTGGAATTCAGGGTGCTATTAAAGAATATACAATGCCTAGTCATTCTTCAGGCCAACACTTGTGAAATGGATGTTCAGAAAAAGCACTGAACACAAATTCATATGTATGGTGGTAGCACATAAAACTGTCTCTGCATGTATAGTCAAGGATTTGTTACTTTTATTTAAACCAACTGCACTCTCAATTGTGGATAATAAATGATTGTATCTTTAATTTTTAGCAATATTTTAAACCTAATATTTACTGAATAAAACAACCTAACACCAGACAGAATAAAGGTGACCCCACACCGGTTAAATTTTGCTTAGATCAGCAAAATGTACCAAGAACTCTTTAGAGAAAATGCCTTCCTGATTGGTTTTAACTCAAATGGGATAGATAGGTAGGCCCATGCACTATATAGGTAATTGTAAACATTGATGATCTAACAAAATCCAAAAAAAAAAATCTATACTTTTGTACTGCCAGCTTAAAGCAGAGCTCCAGGTTCCTTCAGGAAAAATTAACAGTCAGCAGCTGCAAATACTGTAGCTGCTGACTTTTAATATTAGGACAATTACCTGCCCACTAAACCAGAGGTGTCTTCACCTGAGCCAATTTTTCAAGGGAAACCAGCAGGGAAGCTTTGCAGCTTCACAGCCGGTTCCCTACTGCGCATGTGCCAAGCATGCTGCACCTTGTGAATGGCCCGGCAGCAGGGAAAGGAGGAAGTGGGAACAGGTACCTGTCAAAACAGGTACCCCCACCCCAAAAGGTGTCAAATATGGCAGCGGGGGGAGGGGCAAACAAGCGGAGCTTCCCCTTTTGGGTGGAGCTCCGCTTTAAAGTGTAACTGTGCTCTGGAGTGGGTGTCTTGCCATAATTTGCAAGTATGCCTAGCACATTAGGGCAGACATTATTGGCACTTTATCCTTTTCTCTGCTGCCATTTCCTAGCAGCCCATAGATACGTTTTTTCTTTTCCTCAACCGGCAGGTTGAATGAAATAAAATATAAAAAAAAGTGACTTGATGTGGTTGGGGGAATCTTCCCCACTGAGGTATTGTATTCTGACAGCAGGGCAACTTTGTTGCTGTCAGAATGCACTGATCAGCACTGCCAGCTATAGCTGTTGGTGCTGATCGAGTGAAAAAAAAAACCTGGCAGGGCAGTTGTACAAAGTGGATTGGTAAATTGACTTCTATAAAAGCAGCCTGCCCATAAATGGATCAAAATTTGCCCAGTCCCTGCTGGATTTATGTATGGCCGCCTTAAGTGTCCTCTTTCTTTATCTATTAGGCATCCAATGGAGATGCAAATCCTACCTATCTTACATATGTCCCAGAGTTTAGACTGCGTTGTGTTTGCGCTGCAAGTGGTGTACAGTGTACATACAACAAAAAAAAACAATGCTGAAAGAAAGGGAAAGGATTTGTCAGACTAGACCAATAAAGTTTTGAAACCCTTTAGCAGTTTCTTTTGACTATAGTTGTGCTTTTAGGTAAATTTGTGTAAACATAAAAACAACCAAGCTGTTTAACCCCTTGCTGACCAGCCGCCGTCGTTATACGGCGGCAGGTCGGCTCTCCATGGCTGTACGGCAGCAGGTGCAGTTGCGGGCGGGAGCAGGCTCTCGTGCCCACTGCACGAGCATGTCCGTGGGCCGGGCGGACTCAATGTCCCCCGCCGACTCATGATCGCTTGTTACAGAGGCAGAATGGGGATCCGATTTCCGCTTTAAACTCTAAAATTGGGATGATTCACATAGCATAACTTAAAAAAAAAAAACAATTAAAACTGCAGCTTACTTTTTTTTATTATGTTTTTTTTTCTGCATTTCCAGCAAGGAAAAATTTCACTTAGTTCTCTTTGTTATGATGGGGCTGGGAAGCTGTGTTTGCCATAATTGACCACATCTGTAGTGTGCAGGCATTTTTAATCTCATCACTTGTACTAGATTTTGCGCACTGTCTGTCTTAACAAAGGGTTAAAGGTTTAGTCTCTAGGCTTCTCTATTGTATGTTAATAAGAACTTGACTTGGCCAGTCCCTAACCCAGTTATTGGGACAGATTTTGCTGAGCTAGCCGTGAAATGCTTGCCATCAGCCATGACACCTTGTCCTCAGAAATATCAGGTATGCTGTACGAATGGGCACACATACCAAAAATATAGTGGGGTCTTCTCAAATTTCACTGCAAAAGTGGAAATACATAAGTTTCTTTCTGCCTGCTCTAAATATATATACATAATCTAAAATTGGACAGCCAGCAATCAACATGGCAAAATTGTGCTTAAAGATGAAAGTATACACTACATTACCTATACAGTATATGGATGTGTTTAATAACAGGAAAAGCAATTTGCTTTTATTACTCTGATTTTTCTAATTAAAGTAAACCTCTGGCTAGTTTCTGTGGGATATAACACTTTGCACATCATAGTTTTTTACAATGCCTTATTAAACAAGGCCGATTGCCTTGACTCTTCAGTCAAGAGTCAAATAATGGATGTTACAGCTAATGTAAAATTAACACATCTCAGCATCTCAAGGCAATGCCTCAACTATGTTGGAAATGGAAACAGATTTACTTTCTATACTAAAGTACATCCCTGTACTCCACACTGCCACTATTGTAATGGTTGATACTCTAAGAAAACAGGTGGCACCATCCACATCAATAATTTAGGTCAAATGTTGCCAAGCACATCAAGGTTTCCAATTGTTCAAATCAAATGTATTTAATAAAGTCTGACATAATATAGAATAAATTCTACTCTCATTATTAAAAACGTTGGTGTGCTGGCTGACGAGCTTTGTATAAAATTACATGTTTACACATAAACATAATTTGTATTTCAAGACTAAAACATCTAGAGAATGCATGTTCCATGTGAGGACAGTAACAGCAACAACAATTAGGTCTGCAAAACAAATATAAAAATCATCAACAAGGACTTACCTTGCCGTACTGTTCGAAGTATTGCTTTACATCTTCTACTACTGTATTTGCTGATAATCCCCCTACGAATATTTTCTTTGTTCTTGTGACCATCTACATAGGATGACAAGAGAGACATGCTCTAATCAGATTATTTGAAACTACAAAGTGGGACAAAAATAACATCCAGATAGAAACTGTTAATCCTGTTAATTAATTTGATGCATCCATGGAAGGAATTTACAGCTCAAGTAAAACTCTGTGCAAGGAGAAATAGATAAATAAGACCTATAGGACTCATCCACACAAAATTGTAAACGTAAAATCCAATAGGCTTAGAACTATTGATCATTTTAATAGAGACACAAGGTTAAAAAAATAATTTTTTAGCTGATTAAACCCAAGAATATAATGAATGTCATGGTTTACGTCTAAATTTGCTAATGCTGCTATGGACTTTTCCATCAAAAACACGAGACAATGTCTTTAATTATATGTGAATCATGCTGTAATACATACAACAAAATGTAATAAAACTAAATCTGTTCAAAAGATAGCTTCATGATGAAAAAAATGCTTTTGTAGAGGTTACCACTGGTGCAAACCACATGTTAAAACAATCAGTTGATCCAGAGATAGAGGCAGCTGTAGTTACATACACATCGTTTCCGGTAATAATTCAATTTGGCTTGGCCACTTTTGAGCCACTCTATTGCTGCTTTAACATAATCAGTGGACTCACTTACCATGAAAAATGTATAAGTCAAGATTTGCCAATAATATTAGCTATATTCTCTGGGCCTGGAAACTTCCAGAAATGCAGTGGTAACTTCCACAGATTAATTTTTTCATCATATACTCACTTTGAATTGTTGAGGTTCTTAGACAGGTTTACTTTAACATAAGTGGTCAAAGAAAAAACATTATTCATCAGCATCTACAAGCTTTGCTGATAAAAACACAGATCAGATCAGTAATGGCAGAGGATACAAGCAAACTTTCCAGTCCATTTTTATCAAAAATGGTCTGCATTCAAACCAAAACCGTGGTATACAGGGACAACTTTGAAGTAAAGCTGGCCATACACCGTTCGAATTTTGACTGCTTCAGAGGAATCAGCCAAATGTCTAGCAGTGGATGGTCCTGCCACCTCAATAAAGGTCAATTATTCAATAGACTTTTGTCAAAGAAGCCAGACCAAAAATTGTCAGCTGAAAAATACCTGCAAACAAGGGGCAACAATTTTTTTCAAAAGTTTTGCTTCCTAAAACTAATCAGTGGCGGCTCATCCATGAATGGCGCCCGGGCCCCGCCCCCTCTATCCACGCCACCCTCCATATGTAAAATAGATGCATGCATAGCATGAATCTATCTATCCATGGCCGCCAAGGCCACCATCTATTCATGCGTGCGGCCCGTTTCAAGACGCTGGGCACATGAATTATAGCGGCGGGGGTGTTTTTTTTGAAGCACCTGATTAGAGCCATAGGCTCCAATAGGTTTCAAAATAGGTTTGGCTCGGAGTGTAGAGCATTGCGCCATGAGTCCACACAGGTGTTACAACAGTGACCGAACCCCGCTTTCCAATTGGCCGAAAAGAGAAAACTCCCAAAAGGCTGCCGAGGAGGAGGGAGGAAACGGAAGCCGCTGCCGCAATGACCCGTAGAGAGCGAGGGAACAGGAAGCCGCCAACTAGGGGAAGCTGCCGGTGAAGCAATTGGGTAAGCGCTACTGACCGACCGGCTGGATGGGGGGGTTGGCATACTGTTTGCCCCCGCAAAAAAAAAAAAAATTCCACCGGCCACCACTAAAAGTAATGATAGACCCCTTCAAACTGTACAAACACAATTTCAGAATGGCTATCATAGGAATCTGGCGAAATATGAAATTCATTTTAATGACTATAATGTATTTCACTGTATAGTGTTTCTGACACACCTTATGAGTTTAACGGGCTAAACACTGTCTGAAATAACTAAAACCTTTGTCTTCCTTTACTGCTTTCACAACATTTTTCATCAGTCCAAGTTGTATGTGAAGCGGAGGCAAAAATATCCATGTCAAGGTCAACAAGTGGTTAATGTACCATGTTTTTCTGTTCTGGAACAACATTTGGGAGTAGCCATTTTTTAATGTAATGCTGCTCTCTTCCATAGCTTGTATAATTGAACTACATTCCAAGCAGCAGAGCCACTACCTCTAGATCTCCACAGATATTCCAAATGTACTTGGTGTACTGGATGTGCTTCAATAACAGTTCCAGGTGTTTGTATGTTTCTTTCATGTGGGCAGCATAGCCAACAGGTCTAAAGGGTTTACATTGTTATTGTGTTAAAGAAGACAGCCTTGAGGCTTACCACTGATAAATCAATAAATAGATGCCATTCTAGTGCGTCGTGCTCAAAACCCAAAGCTGTGAATCAATGTCAGTACAGAAAAAGAGGTTGTAAACCTGTGTAAAGTAATTTGTTCAATCATCTTGATGGTCATCTTCGTTTTAAAAGACAAAAAGCGTCCTACTCAGTGATAGCAAACACCATCTTTGCAGTCTAACTCAGTAGTTCAGTTTTTTATTTTGACAAACCTAAGTCTCTGACAGGTCATTTACTATGAGATGAGGCTCACCAGATACACAATTCAAAATCCTAATCATTGTCACTGTTTAGCTGGTGCATTGCCCTATCATTGTCTGCTTCGTCCATTTTTCTGGCAGCATCAATACTGGCAGATTGTTGTCATGTGGCACTGGTTTCATGGCTAAAGGCAGATTGGGGTATTCATTTTTTTTTTTAGCAAAGAAACCAACAATATTAGACAGAAGTAACAGTTTGTCACATGATTATTCTGTTCTCACCATATTATCAGGACAGCCAAACTCCAAGATTGACAGCACATCTTGCACAACAAATGTGAGGAGCCCAGGCCTCGTATTCATCACCAATCTTACAACCAATATACAATTCATATGCTTTCTTAAAAAGTCCAGTCACTGTGCATCTTTGAGGCTTGAGACTTCTCTGGTGAAACTTTTCTGCTGTCACCAATCATCCTTTAGCAAGTCTATACCTGGCTTACTTGTTATGTAAATAACATGTATGTAGATAATGCTATGCTTTGAAACGGTCGCTTCAAAATACATGGAAACAGATAATGAAACAAATAGAATCTGCATGCAAACCGCTTTTATATTCTGTGCAGGCAGCATCCATCCAGCCTGTACAAGATTCATAAATCTTCTGCACTATGCTCTGGATGTGCATGAGCTACACAACGCATCTTATAACGCAAGTGAAAATTAGTAAACCTAAAATAAAACCTAAAAAGCATAAGATTCCTATAAAAACCGGTATGTGATGGGTCAAATGACTGGTTATTTTTTTATATGATACACAAAAAGTGTTCAGGAAACAAAATCCTTTCCAATCAACAACATGCACTTTTCAGGTATTCTGACATCCAGAGCTAGTGGCTGTCAGAATACAAAGGCCTGGCAGGTGGAATTCATCTATCCATGCTGTTTGTGCGGATGGAGAAAGATACTAGGACTTGTTCACGTGTGTGCGGGGACTGTCATTTATATGCGCTGGTCTCTTCAAGGGCACACAGAAAAAGAGTTTTTCTATGTGCCCTGTTCACATCAGAAAGCTGGTAGCAGGTGTTAAGTATTGCTGTGCTGCAGCATGTATACAGATTTCTGCATTGCTCTGCAGCGCTCTCTCTCCCTGTTCCAGCACTTCTAGGCAACACAATTGAACTTCAATACATATAAATTAATTAAATGTCACTTTTTTTTCCAAAAAAGTTGAAAAAAGAAAAAAATAAGGTAAACCGTGCATTCTTGTGTCCCTCATGGTCAGCAGGTGTAAATGAGCCCTTAAAAGCATTATTAAACCCAAAAACAAAAAAATAATAAATTGCAGCTCATCAATTCTGTGATGTGGTGGTTGCATTTATTTATTTATACACAAATAAAATTAATGTCCTTTTTTTCCCACAAATAGAGCTTTCTTTTGGTGGCATGTGACCCCCTCTGTAGTTTTTATTTTTTGCGCTATAAACACAAAGTCAGATCACGTACTAGGTAGGAGATCTGGCACAGGTTGGCCACCCTGCCACAGTATATGTGCGGTGGGCGGTCATGAAGCGGTTAACAGACCAAGCTGTCCAGACAAAGTAGCCGTTAGAGACTTAAGAGAAACCATTTAACACAGACAGGGATGCTTGCAGTGGTCAGCTTTTATTCATTTATGTAAATCATTTTTTTACAAAAGTAAAAAAAAAAACTATTTTCTGTAACTGCTTATGAAGTATTAGCTGGAGTGCAGCTTCAATATGTTAGTCAAGTCCATCTAAATCCGCTTGTCTAATGTTATACTCTTCCAAGACTGACAATGCTGCTATCCAAAGGTGTCTACTAATTTATTTAGAATGGAGACACCCTTAGGAGACACAAGCCGAATGCTGGACGGCACCGGCCAGTTCAATAGAAACATTTGGCCCATGAGTATGGTAGCTGGTCCGACTGATGCAGGCCATTTGGCCATTTTCTGTCAAAGGGTCAGGACTGATTAAGGTCTGCTGACCAGCTCCCGATCACAGAGTGTTCTGGCGTGGGGGGGGGGAGAGACAACCCGCATCCAATTCGCACTAATGTGAACCCAGCCTGAAGGTCTATTAAGATATCCTAAACCAAATGTTGAGCAGCCCACAAAAGTATATACCAGCGCACAGATCAATTGGCAAACCCAAACTTTAAAGCCTGTCAGCCCGGACACAACGTTTTGCATTAGAAAAAGTGGGAAAATTGAACAGCCTCAAAAAATAAATTGAGGCAGGAAAAGCATGATTGAAAAAGTTAAGAAAAATGGCAATTTAAATTGCAATTAATATATTTCAATCAATTTCAGTCACTCTTGATTGGAAAATGTTCAGTACAGACAATCAGATAATTAATCAACTGGACCATAAGCTTTTGGCTGGGCTGAACTGACTGAAAACACAGGCCAATTCTGTTGGCATTTAAAACAAAGTTTAAAAAAACTCGGCTGCCAATGAAAAGGCAAATAATAGCCTGAGTACTGAAATGCATGTCCACCAAAAAAAAACCCTGAAAGCATAGTCTGATCACGTAGGTCCTGTGAGAAAATGTATTCTTCTTTGCTGGCTAAGTGACGTTTAATTGTTACTTTATAATTTATTGCACGGTTCGTTGAGTACAAAAAGACTTGCCCAGCCTTCACTCTGTGAAACGTGCACAAACACTGGAGTGATGAAATTGTAAGGCAGTAGGTAATAGCATTGACTGGGGAAGAAGTGTTGATAAGAAAGGTTGTTTTGAGATTTTTGCCTGGCTGTTGATTTGTGTGTGTGGCATTCTATGCACTAGGGACTAAAATATCAGCTGTCTTTTCTATCCCAAAGATCAAGCATCTGGAGAAGGAGGGACAAAGACCCACGTTCCCTTCTTCGGGTGTCAATGGTAGGTCAGGATTGCAGGACAACCAATGCATATGCAAAGCTTTCATTTTCACATGCAAATGAAGTCTATTCTTATTTTAAACAGAACTAGTATATGTAAATGTTCTTGATGCATATGTATTGCCTAGAATTTTGCAAGCGTGACCAGGTTCAGAGATCTTATAGTCCAGTTAGCTCGTTGTTCTACCAGGTGAAGAATCGATTGTTTAACCAGTTTCATAAAACACACAGTCTCGTCCTGACTTGATGTGTAAAATCATATCTATCCCAACATTGTTGAGCACTGAGCACAATAATACAATCCAAATAATGAATGCAAAGCTTTTTACAAAGATACAGAGAAGGGCTTGGTCCAAAATTGCATTTTTGATCTTCATGGATTGGTCAAAATTGTCTGGCTGGATCATTTTAATAATATTTAAAGTGGTTGTAAAGGCTGAAGATATTTTACCTTCATGCATATGCATGAAGGTAAAAAAACCTTCTGTGTGTAGCTCCCCCTAATACTTATCTAAGCCCGATCCAGCGATGTGCGCGAGACCCGAGCCTCTCCTGGATCTCTCCCTCCAGACTGGCTGAGATGCAGCAGCAGGAGCCACTGAACCGAGAGAAGGGAGCGGGCCTGAGCCACGCTCTCTGTGTCTTATGGATGCAGAGAGCCGACTCAGGAGCAAGCATGCACGAGTGCCCCTACAGCAAGTGGCTTCCTATGGAGGCATTTAAGAAGGGGGAGGAGCCAGAGCGCCAGTGGGGGACTCGAGAAGGAGGATGATTGGGACTGCTCTGTGCAAAACCATTGCAGGTAAGTATTTTTTTTATTATTTACAATCACTTTCATTCACCATTCCCTTTTGGGTTCCTGGGGTGCTTTGGAGCTATGACATCATACAACTAAGAAGACTTGTTTTATTTGCAACCTATACAATGCAGAAAACAAAGGACAACTGAATGCGACAGATTCAGATTATGGCATTCAATTATTTAGATATTAACAAATTAGTAAATGAGCTTCAAAACAAGCTTTCAGTGACCTCTGAAGATGTAGGTAATGTAGATAAACTCATCCCGAAAGTTCACAACAGAGACACTGAACTTGCAGCTAAGCCTCCCTTTTTTCCTCTGGCAGCGTGGACTTGGCAGTGTTAGCCTTCTAATGTAAACAGCAGGTGCTGGGGAGCTAAAACCCTACTACTGATTACTGATTAAAGCACATCAGATATAGAGGTCCATTTCTCTATTCAAAGCAAAAAAACAAAAACATTTCACTTAATAAAGATATTTTAAAGAAGAGGAGAGTGCAGGCCACTTAGTGGCCATGTGCACCAAAACGGCACAGCAGGAATCACCTTTTATAGAGAGCTTAACCACAAGTCAAGGCTCTACAACCCACAAACAAATCGAAATATAGTTCAATTCATTAGACATGCCGTAAGGTGGTTTTAAACCTCTGAAAATAAAAATGAACAAACCATTTTACTCTATAGCGTCTACTAGCCCCAATCCAAAGATTCTAGTGTGGTTCCTATCTGATCTCTCCTCCCTCCACTATCTGCATGAATCCAAGTCAACATCAAGCAGGTGATTAATAGCCTCAGCTTTGCATGTTTCCCTTTGCATGAGTGAGTGTAGAGGGGGTGTGTCCATTCCTCAGTTTTGAATGCTTTCCTATGGGTGAGTGTAGAGGGGGTGTGTCCATTCCTCAGTTTTGAATGCTTTCCTATGTGTGAGTGTAGAGGGGGGGGTGTCCATTCCTCAGCTTTGCATGTTTCCCTATGTGTGAGCGTAGAGGGGGTGTGTCCATTCCTCAGCTTTGCATGTTTCCCTATGTGTGAGCGTAGAGAGGGTGTGTCCATTCCTCAGCTTTGCATGTTTCCCTATGTGTGAGCGTAGAGGGGGTGTGTCCATTCCTCAGCTTTGCATGTTTCCCTATGAGTGAGCGTAGAGAGGGCGTGTCCATTCCTCAGCTTTGCATGTTTCCCTATGAGTGAGCGTAGAGAGGGTGTGTCCATTCCTAAGCTTTGCATGTTTCCCTATGTGTGAGCGTAGAGAGGGTGTGTCCATTCCTCAGCTTTGCATGTTTCCCTATGAGTGAGCGTAGAGAGGGCGTGTCCATTCCTAAGTTTTGCATGTTTCCCTATGTGTGAGCGTAGAGAGAGTGTGTCCATTCCTAAGCTTTGCATGTTTCCCTATGTGTGAGCGTAGAGAGAGTGTGTCCATTCCTAAGCTTTGCATGTTTCCCTATGTGTGAGCGTAGAGGGAGTGTGTCCATTCCTAAGCTTTGTAGGTTTCCCTATGTGTGAGCGTAGAGGGGGTGTGTCCATTCCTAAGCTTTGTAGGTTTCCCTATGTGTGAGCGTAGAGGGGGTGTGTCCATTCCTAAGCTTTGCAGGTTTCCCTATAAGTGGGCATAGAGGGGGTGTGTCCATTCCTCAGCTTTGCAGGTTTCCTTATGTGTGAGTGTAGAGAGGGTGCGTCCATTCCTCAGCTTTGCAGGTTTCCCTATAAGTGAGCGTAGAGAGGGTGCGTCCATTCCTCAGCTTTGCAGGTTTCCTTATGTGTGAGTGTAGAGAGAGTGTGTCCATTCCTAAGCTTTGTAGGTTTCCCTATGTGTGAGCGTAGAGGGGGTGTGTCCATTCCTAAGCTTTGCAGGTTTCCCTATAAGTGAGCATAGAGGGGGTGTGTCCATTCCTCAGCTTTGCAGGTTTCCTTATGTGTGAGTGTAGAGAGGGTGCGTCCATTCCTCAGCTTTGCATGTTTCCCTATGAGTGAGCGTAGAGAGGGTGTGTCCATTCCTAAGCTTTGCATGTTTCCCTATGTGTGAGCGTAGAGAGGGTGTGTCCATTCCTCAGCTTTGCATGTTTCCCTATGAGTGAGCGTAGAGAGGGCGTGTCCATTCCTAAGTTTTGCATGTTTCCCTATGTGTGAGCGTAGAGAGGGTGTGCCCATTCCTCAGCTTTGCATGTTTCCCTATGAGTGAGCGTAGAGAGGGCGTGTCCATTCCTAAGATTTGCATGTTTCCCTATGTGTGAGCGTAGAGAGAGTGTGTCCATTCCTAAGCTTTGCATGTTTCCCTATGTGTGAGCGTAGAGAGAGTGTGTCCATTCCTAAGCTTTGTAGGTTTCCCTATGTGTGAGCGTAGAGGGGGTGTGTCCATTCCTAAGCTTTGCAGGTTTCCCTATAAGTGAGCATAGAGGGGGTGTGTCCATTCCTCAGCTTTGCAGGTTTCCCTATGTGTGAGCGTAGAGAGGGTGTGTCCATTCCTCAGCTTTGCATGTTTCCCTATGTGTGAGCGTAGAGGGGGTGTGTCCATTCCTAAGCTTTGCAGGTTTCCCTATGTGTGAGCGTAGAGAGGGTGTGTCCATTCCTCAGCTTTGCATGTTTCCCTATATGTGAGCGTAGAGGGGGTGTGTCCATTCCTAAGCTTTGCAGGTTTCCCTATGTGTGAGCGTAGAGAGGGTGTGTCCATTCCTCAGCTTTGCATGTTTCCCTATGTGTGAGCGTAGAGGGGGTGTGTCCATTCCTAAGCTTTGCATGTTTCCCTATGTGTGAGCGTAGAGAGGGTGTGTCCATTCCTAAGCTTTGCATGTTTCCCTATGAGTGAGCGTAAGGGGGTGTGTCCATTCCTCAGCTTTGCATGTTTCCCTATGTGTGAGCATAGAGAGGGTGTGTCCATTCCTAAGCTTTGCATGTTTCCCTATGAGTGAGCGTAAGGGGGTGTGTCCATTCCTCAGCTTTGCAGGTTTCCCTATGTGTGAGCGTAGAGAGGGTGCGTCCATTCCTCAGCTTTGCATGTTTCCCTATGAGTGAGCGTAAGGGGGTGTGTCCATTCCTCAGCTTTGCATGTTTCCCTATGTGTGAGCATAGAGGAGGTGTGTCAATTCCCTCCTCTCAGATTACACAGATTACACTCCTGCAGTGCAGTGTGTGGCAATAGATCCCCACCCTCTGCCTTAGGAAACTGAGAAAAGGCCTTTGATCTGTGTGTCTTAGAAGGCTATAAATGAGAGGAAGCTCAGATATAATTTATGAAGGACGATTTGTGTCATCTCCATGTATCACCTGAGGCTAGGCACTTCAGTGGGTATATGTAAGGGTTTACAATCACTTTAATAGAATTTTCATTGCCTTATTCTTTTGCACATGTAGGTGTGGACCCTTACTGCACCAATCACCCTAGCAGTAGCTGAAGCCCCTAACATAGTCATAAGCCTAGCTAATATATATATATATATATTTATCTTATCATATCCTCCTCCCCAAATTATTAAATGTATTTAATGATACTACTAAGGTGCCTCCTGAGTAAATGAAGGTGGCTGCTACTATTGCTCAGTTTCGATAGCAACAATAATTCACAAACTAGTACATAATGATTATTATCAGGCTTTAGCCTCTTAAGAACAACGTCCATCAATATGCAACTTGGAGATAAGGGTTTTACAGAAATAAAAGTTGATCATTGTACCCCTGCCTGTGTTACACGATTTGTCTTAATACCTGCTACAGTTGCAAGAGATCTGTTTTTTTTTTAAACAGACTTACTCACTGGATCAACAGCTGAAAATAAAAGAAAGCCTTAAAAGAACTGGAACTGGTAAGCTGCAATATAATAAAGGTTTGCTTTTGGGTTCAACACCACTTAAATGGCCACAGACCACTCTGCCCTACGGGGCACGCTGGGAGGACGACGCAGGCTCACTGACAGGTGAGCATTGGGACGAAGTCCCATTGGTAGTTACTCTATAGAATTCATTGCCCACCTGAACAATGGCTACATATTTCTACTGGGATTATTGGATCATGTAAATTGTCTCTCAAACTCTCAAATTTCCATGACCAGACTTCCTTCCAGCCTAGAAACACAACAAAAAAAAATTATGTCCCATAACCCACTTTCTTACTCTGAAAAAATGTTTCAAATATGACTTTTGTTAGAATCAAAAAAAAAAAAAAAAAAAAAAAAAAAAAAAAAAAAAAAAAAGCATTAGGCCTCATACACACGGGCACATCTTTAAAAATAAACAAAATGTCGAGCTCGACGTCAAGGAAAAAAAAAAAAAAAAAATTGGCGTTTTTTCAGCGTTATGCATCGGCGTTAGTGAGCACAAGTGAGCGTCGGCGTCAATAGGCGTTTTTGGAAAAAAAAATCATCCCTCTGCTATTTTTCAACCTAAAAACGTTGGCGTCAAAAACCGCCGGTACACTATTAGTTGGCGTTTTGCGGCGGCGTCAAAAAATGCCAAAACGTTACAGCCTCAGAACGCGATGGCCGTGGGTTCTACTTTCAGCTCACTAACGCCGATGCCATCTACAGCTCAAAAACGCTGACGTTTTTATGAGGCCATTGACGAACATGGAGAGCTGCAAAAAACGCCAGAAAACGCCGGCGTCAAAAAAGTCCCTGTGTATGAGGCCTTACATTTTTTTTTTAAAATTATGGAACTGTTGGATAACTGGGTGTCCCCATGAGTTTACCTGTTGAACTTTCCGCTGCAATAAGACACCTCCCTCACCTTTTTTTTTAATGATTAGATACAGAAAGTATGATGCACAATATTAGTTAAATGTTTATTTAGACAACTCTCCAGCCAATATTTTAGTTTTACATAATTAAATTACCGTATACAACCATTTGTTGATTGAAATAAAACACACCTCCTATATATCCCTCATCTCACAAAGCCTGTAATTTTATCTTTTTCTTCTTAAAGTGTTTATCAACATGTGACAACCACTTTAACCTACAGGTAAGCCTATAATAAGGCTTACCTGTAGGTGCCCTGCATATCTCCCAAACCTGCACGGTTCAGGAGATATACAGTGTACTAGATGTGCCGACGTCATTTCGGCGCATTGAACGAACGACCTCTGTGCCGTTTCTTCACTGCGATCGTGCCGTGACTGGCGGTTCCCGCACGCATGCGCGAGAGTGACGTCACGTGACTCTGGCCAGTCACAGAGCCGGAGACGCACCCCTGGAAGGAAGAGGGGCTGAAGATGGATGCTGCCTGCACAGGGGACAGCGCTGGAGATTGCAGGCTTCATATGCAGCTATGTGGCACATAATGGGCATCTACTTTGCAGGGGAATGTAGAGGAAGTAAACCCAATCTGAGTTTACATCCTCTTTAAACAGTCAAATAATATTTGTGCTTTGCAAGAACTAAAAGCTCCCTCTGGCATACTCTAAAGCTAAGCACACAGGAATGAAAATGGTTGATATGGTAGTCAATGGTCGACTTTCGGCCTGTGTGTACAGCTCCTCATTCAATAGAAGCTGGACTCGTGACCATCTTCTGTCGAACAAGCATGCTGGAAAACCAGTATTCGATCAGAGCTCTCAGATAATGGCTGATCAGTGTGTTCTGGCAGATTGCTGCGCTAACAACGAATGTGTTATCACAGCGATCCGTACTTTTTTTTTTTTTTATGTTCAGCCCGATGGATTGAACAAAAAAAAAAAAACTTCCCATGTGTATCCAACATAAGTTAGTCAACTCTGTCCTTTTTGTATGGGATGGGGGGATGGGTAGGAGGTGAAGAGGATTATTTTGTATGTTAACCATAAGGCCCCATTCACACCATGTTGTTTTGGAACTGCGTTGGGTAGCATTGTCCATTGCACTCCCAATGCAAGACAAGGCAAAGACTTCACGATCATGCCAGTTCACACTACCGTGATGCAGTTTTGTGTGCTGGAAAAAAACGGCATGTAAAACTCTTTTCAGTGCAGCACAATTCATCAATTTGCACTGTGGCCAACAGAACTTCGTGGCTTTGACATTTCAACAGAGTTCCCAGAAAAAAAACAAAAAAACGTAACAATGTACTGGAATTGGCACATCAGCCCTGTTCCTCCCAGCACAAACTAGCGTTCATCATAGTTCATCATAGTTGCTTGTGTGCACAAGACCTAAAAAGCTTAATACCAATTTATCTAAAAAAAAAGAATGGACCTACCAGGCTCATCACTCTTGCTCCTCTCACTGAGGTGGCTGCCACCAGAATTTCTACACCAGATATGTTCAATCTGTGTGACTGTGCATGTCTGTCAACTCGATGAAAGCGTGGTAGCTGGACATTTTGACATATGCTTTCTAACTGAGTAACTTACAGCTTACATGTCATCAACTTTTTAGTAAATCTTGACAGATATAAATAATAATTCACAAGTATGAGAGTGTTAAGCCAAACAGCCAGCACATCTAAGGATATGCAGTTGCACCTACTTGTCATTTGTACGAATGTCATTTAACATATTGGTAATGTCTGAGCCTTTGCTGACAATGGATAGCAGTCCCTTGAGCCATTGCAGTTTCCAGTCCTTTACCTAACCTTAGTTTCTGAAAATGTACATACCACTTGAGGCTGTAATGTAAATTTGCTATGCTCTACTCTCAGGAGCCATGCATGCCCTTCAGTCTAATTCCAATCTCGACTTTCATTTCAACCAAGTTTGATGGTTAGTTTCTTTGGAAAAGGCTCTATTTGCATCGCAAATTGCTTAAATTAATTTGACTTGAGAAGAAGCTAATTGCATATAAACTGAAATGTTTCTCAGCGTATCTATATATTAGGTGGAGCATTAAGGCTTGTTTACCTAATCACAAGCTTGGTATTCCATCATTTTTACACCCAGGTCATACGAATTCAGCTATAATTGGAAAAAATCATCAATTCTTATGTGGCACTGAACACCATATTGTGTTTCATGTCCAGCCTCGGTTATCATACTCATTAGACAGCAATAATTCACTTAATGAGAAAAGTGATTTTTAACAAGATCTCACTTCTATAGAATAGTGGATTATATAGTCAAAAAACAGTGCTTTTGAGAATTTTATTTTATTGTTTGACAAACCTAACACCCTTTCAACAATACCTTGCTCTTGGATCATGGGCACAAAGCCTCTGATTTTTGTAAGAATAAAACTCAAACTATTAAACATACATATGCAGCAAAAAAAGTTAAAGCATAGGTTACCTTTCACATTTCATATTTCTGATATGTGTCTGTGTACCATGTGCTTGTATGAGAAAGTGACCTGTTCTCTTTGTATTGCTTCCTTTGTGTGGCATATCATGTGATCTTGTCAATGCATCTGCTTTACTATTTCAAACTGATCATGCCATAGCATGGAAGCACATCTGTCCCAGCATGGACAGTTTTCTTCTTTGCATTCTACTTGGGAGCACAGCCTGCCTGTACTCCATTGGTCAGTCTTGTGCTGACACACCCCCTTTCACATCTCCTCACTGGGAAAGATCAGTTTACTGCTGTTTCAATGCCTCCTGCTGACACACCTTCCTCCAGTCTCCATCCCCCAGCTCTCTAATCCCCTTATACAGCTGAGAACAGCGTTTTTGTGACTGATTATACAAAAAAAAAGCCTTACATTTCCTGAATGGATTGTTTTACAAGGTAAGGGTTCACATGCACCTTAAGTATACCATTAAAAATATTTTCTTATATCTGTGTGCGCAGATAACTTCATTTGATCTCTGCCTGTGCTGCACACTCATCATTTATATTAATCCCATCTCTCTCTCTCTGTGGAATACAGAACACCCTATGTTATGTAGATAAGGAGAGGAGAGGTGTTCTGTAATTTCTTGCTAGGGCGACAATGATCAATAGATACAGTACGGTGAGTGTGGTCACCCTAGGACAGGAAGTGTTGCTGGGAGGGTCAACATGTGAAAATAAAGGAAAAAAGCCTGAATCAAGAAAACGACTGCAGCCATCACGTTAAAACACTGGTAAAGAGCAATATATTCTTTTTTTGTTTTGTTTTTGGGGTTAAGACTCACATTGACCTTGAAATGGTGCAGCTATTTTTATAATCTCTTATACTTAGTCGTTAGTTGCCGATTTACTATTACCAAGAAATGTGCCCTCTACTGTTAAAATTCTTGTCCCTCAGGCTCTTCTTAAAGGAAATCTATGGTAAGAAAATGCATAGATTTCTATTGCTAGCCTATCCACTTTAATATGCTAGCTGTCTGGCTGATCGAGAAATAAATTCAAATATGTTTTGAGTCTCTGACCCAGATAAAGTATGCAGATTAATAGTTCTTGGGTTGAGATAGTCAGCTAACTAGGGCTGTTCTTTTCTGTTCACTGGTTTACAGCCAACAGCTCGCTCATTTCTATAAACGTAGTTGAGGGCAGAGTGAAGTCTGAATCCCCTATATTACAATAGAGCAAACCTACTCCTGCCTGTGGATAAGGTAAAGTTTTTCAATATGCCCCCTAAGCATAGATTCCACCCTTCCCATCCATTGTAACATCTTATTCACTGAAGCTGTAGTTGCCCCAAGTATGGCCACCAACAAAAAGAATAGAAGCGTGTCAGGGGGAAGCATTATAACTGCAGTATATCTGTAACTGGAATCTGTCAACTTCTTTCTACCTTCAGATTTCGGGAATTGCAGTCCTAGATTGTTGGTGCTTTATAATTACCTATAATAAATCAAAATAAACACTTCTGAGTGTCATCCTCCTATTATGCTTTGTATTGAGAGAATAACGGTGAACCTAAAACATTCTGAACATGAATGAGTTCAATGAATAACTAAAATCAGGCAAAGTTTGGCAGAGCCCATAAGACTAAAATATAGAATGATACTATTCTTGCCTTATACTGTACAGTGTCAACAGTCTGAGACTCCCCTTCCCAAAAAAAAAAAAAAGAAGTCATAACAGAGGTAAAGCTCATCCTATGGATATGGACCTTCGATATAGGGAAATTCTGTACTCAAGCACAAACAACACTATGACAAATGTGTGTGTGTTTTTGTGTGTGTGTGTTATTTGCGCTGTGAAAATAAACTGCATGTGAGGTTACGACACTGCACTCCATCAATGTGATGGGGAAAATGAAGCACTTCTTTATTGAAGTGGCACTGGAATAATGGCTATGCATCTGTGTTAGAAGTTCTGTCAAAAACAGCCCTTGCTGCTTGGAAACAAGAAGAGTGCTGGGCAGATCTCTGCCTCCTAACAGGCCAGTCTAAAACTCTATCTGGGAGAGGAAGCAAATGAAATGCTGCTTTCTAATCCTTGATTTCAGCATAAACAAGGCATTACTATTAGATCTCTATGTACAACCTAAAGCTGAGAGGACTGCTTATAATATGTTAATCTGCTATTATTCTAAACCACAGCCAAAAATGAATTTGTAGTCTGCACCCATGCTGCTAAACTATTGAGGCTGGGTTCACACCTATGTGAATTAGATGCGGCTTACACCACATCCAATTCGCATGACACTTGAAAACACATTGTTTTCAATGTGTCAGGTTCACATCTGTGCGGTGTATTCGCACTCTGCATTGCACACAAAAAGTGTGCGTTTTCTGTGCAGTGCGGTGCGAATTCCCAGGCAATTATGTTCAATGGAAGCGCATCTGAACCGCATTGAACGGTGATTCTATGGGGATCATTTCCCCTCCTCGCTGCACCACCCCTACTCCCCCCTCCCCGAGCAGCCGATGTGCTGTGAGAACGGACAGGTGCCACTGAATGGCGGCACCTGTCCTTCTCTCCATCAATTAGCCTGGAATTTGCACCGCTATGGTGTGAATCCAGCCTGAGAGTCATGAAAGTAATGTTATGTGTATGCACACCTACCATCAACAACAGCTGCGGCATACTGAGCTCCTACTGACAATTAGGCTACTTTCACACGGCAGGCTTAGCCGCGGTCGTGGTAAAACCCTGCTAGTTTTAGCGGAGTTTTACCAGCGGTATGGCTCCACTATGCAGGCAGGAGCGCAGCGCTTTTAACCCCCCACAAGGGGTTAAAAGTGCTGGTGCTCCGCGCTACCGAGGCAGTGTGCAGCCGCTTCAAAAGCGCTCACCATTCATTTCAACGGCAGGGGTGGTAGAGAAGTGGTATATACACCACTCACCTCACCGCCCCAAAGATGCAGCTTGCAGGACTTTTTGTAACGTCCTGAAGCGTACCGTACCGCACCAGTGTGAGAGCACTCAGGGCTTTCACATTGGGGTGGATTGGGGGGGGGTATTTGAGGTGCTTTACAGACGCCATTTTTAGCTGAATAGCGTCTGTAAAGCGCCTCAGTGTGAAAGGAGACTTAGGATCATTTCACAACATAATGCGGTGCAGGAAAAGTGCGTTCCATGCACCATGTTCAAAACACAAGCCTTTGCAATCTGCTGCGGGTGGCAATACATTGTTAACAGCACCCCAAATGCAGATCACAATTGAAATGCATTTGCGGTCACTAGATGGCATGGTATCACAGTACAGTGTGACGCACATGCACTACTGTTTGTGCGGCCCGATGCGATTTGTATACCATTTAAATGAATGAGCTGCCAAATCACACTGCAGGGGAACACATTGGAATGTTATCGTGTTCTTTGTAATTCTGGTGTGAACCGGCCCTTAAGATACTAAAAGTCACGAGAAGAGATTTGCTTAAGCTGGCTGGTGTTTAGCAATATCAGAGGAGAATCTTAAGTTAATGGAAGACTCCCCCAAATCAATCACTGTCAGGAGAATTAGTATATTGGACTGGTTAGAAAACCTGTCCCAATAGCTATCGCACACTTTGAAAATAAATGTGACCAGGAGCAACTGCTAGAGACACTTGTTTCCTCCTCCACCTCCTTTCTATTACCATAAACATAAATCCTTGGAGTATGGAGTCAGTGACCGGGTATGTCCAAACACCCTCTTGACATATTGGGGTTTATTTACTAAAGTTAATGAGGACAAAACGTAGTCACAATTCTGCAGAGAAACCAATCCGCTTCTAACCTCAGCTTGTTTAATTAAGCTTTAGCAATAAAACCTGGAAGCTGATTGGTTTCACTGCAGAATTGTGACTAATTTTGCCCTCTCTGGCTTTGGTAAAGAAACCCCATTGTAAGTGCCCTATAAACCATAGAATTTCTCACAGAAAGGGATGCAGCTTTTATAAAATGGTGAAACATAAAAGTCACTGTTCAGTGCAGGCTCTCCTCCCGCTAATCCACCGACTCAGGGAGCCAGCTCCTAGTAGTCCCTGGCCGCTCTACAGTCTCCACTTGCAACACAAATAAAAGGGGGAAGCCGCTAACCATTTAAAGCCTTGTTGAACTTTATTGAACTCTCCAATACACAGAATGATACACCTGGTTTACAGAAATCAAATTCATTTTTCCCCTTCTTGAGTAAGCAGCTTCTGCCCCCCCCCCTTTTTTTTAAAAAAAAAGTTGTTATACTACCAGAATACAAGTAAATACTGCTTAGACTTATCTGTAATGGGATATTCAACTGTACCTCACTAATCAGGTAGATTGGAAAGTTCAAGCAGTTTGACGTCACCTAGGCTAAGATGGCGTCATTCGTTTTCTGCAGACAGAAGGAAGCATTTCCACAGTTTCCTCTCCCTTCTTATCAGATTGCAACTTTGTAGCAAATACTTTCATTAAAACAATCCTCAGTGGTATTGTGTCCACATTTAATGTAAAGTAAATGAAAGGTAAATATTTACTAAGCTATATTAAGGCCTAGTGCAGATAAGTCTGTACAATGTAATTTGAGAGCGTGTTTCTGCTTGGGTAGACACAGCAGCAGTGGTACAGGCTCCCATAATAATGAATGGCTGTACACTAGCTGCACTTGTGCACACAAGGGGTCTCCAGAGATTAATGCACATGTAGGCTTTATGTAAATATGACCTATACCTATGTACAGCGACCATACAGCTAATCATTAGTATCAGCAGCTATTTCTCCCAGGGGGGCGGAATCAATTTACATATTATGTCCTTAAAGATCAGCTTTGCTAATCTTTGTGCTAGGGATTAGATTAAATAAAAGTTGTGTGTTGAAATCATGGCGGGAGTGTGCCAAAACCAATCACTAGTTTTGTTTTGGAGTGTGAAACACAGAAACTGTTTGATAAAGGGAGTCTATGGCACACTTGCCCAGGTGGGCACACAATGTTTCTTTCAGTGTCAGGTGAATGCCACTTAAAATTAAATAAACCTGCTGCTGATGGCATTAAAAGGGTTGATGAGTAAAACCAGAATGTGCGGGCTTTGGGTCTAAAAGTAAAAGGGTTGGGGCTGATCTGAGGTCTCAAGGTACCATGCATTGGTGCTGATCTGAGGTCTTAATATTTACATCTTTTGGCTGTGCATTAGTTAATATAGTAATAAGTGGGTTAAAAAAGAACTATAGGCCAAACTTTTTTTTCATTTCGGATAGAACAAGGAATGGGTTATAACCTTTCAGATTTTTTTTTTTTTTTTTGCCATCTGCGTCCCATTGCATAGATTTCCCTTCACTTCCTGTCCCATAGTCAAACCGAAAGTGAGAGTAAATCCCTGTAAATTGAGTGCCAGTTCACTAGTGCGATGACAGACACCGCATGTGATTCGCACCGCATTGCTGTTCACATGACATGCAATGTGATTTCAGCCATACAGATAGTATGGCTGAAATCGCATCAAATTCAGACCAAACTTGTGCAGGACTCTTTTTTGCATCCGCACCAAAATCAGATGGCATGGGTGTTCACACCCATGCCATCCAATTCATGTCTGAACTGTTAGTTCGCAGTGTGACATGTGAGCTGAAATGGGGGTGTTAACATTGTATTGAATCCTCCCCTCGGTTTGCATATGTCAGTGTGAACTGCCGTGCGAGTCGGGTGCAATGCGGGAACCCACAGTGGATTTGCAGGGTTCTCGCATCGTACCAGTGTGAACTGGGCCTAAGGGAATTTCTTGGAGCCCCCCAGCTCACCAGAACTAGTATCCCCATTGGAAGATTTCCCCTCTATTAGAGCAGGTTCAAACTGGAGCGGCACGACTTGCAGGGCAAAGCAAGTCGCCCCGCTCGAGGCGACCTCAGCGCGGCTTGCAAGGAGACTTCTTTACACAGAAGTCAATGCAAGTCGCGCTGAGGTCGCCCCGAAAATAGTGCAGGAACCTTTTTCTAAGTCAGAGCGACCTGAGTCGCTCCTATTAAAATGGTTCCATTGCACTGCATGGGGACAACTTGTCAGGCGACTTGAGTCGCCTGACAAGTCGCCTCAGTGTGAACCGGCTCTTACTTTTCTGGAGACAACCCAAATTTCAGGCTTTTCTTTTACTTTCACTTTCAATGACAATGGTAAACAGGAAAAATAGAGAGGGCAAATTTCCTTAAAAGGGGCACAGACAGCAAGAAAACTGACAGGTGTTCTAATCCCTCTCCTCTCTATGAAGAAAAAAAAAAGTCATTCCCCATTATTTCCAATGAGTACTGTTCATATATGTACAACTTCACTTCGTGCCGACTTCAAAGTAGTCCTTGTATTACTTTGGCCCAACTTCAATGTTAAACCCTTAAATTGACACGCAAATCGCACCTGAATAATATAGATGCGATTTCCGTACTATTTCTCTACAACTTTGTAATATGATTTCATTGTGCCAAAGTTGCAACAAAGTTGGACCAAAGTTGTACTAATCCAAAACCGCGGTAAAATTGCAGTAAAATCGTGACCAAAACCTGCGGTAAAATTGTGTCGCACAAGTGTGAAAGGGGCCTTTAGCAGCACAACTATGAGTACAAAAAGTAAAAACTAGCCTAGGTGAAGTAATTGGACTAGAACTCCACAACTGCATATTGCTAAAAAGTTATAGATACAAGATTTTTGGATACTTATACTATTGCTACATATTGTGACTTGACGGGAAACAGTCCACACAAATTGTATCATTACTATAAGGTCCACTTTAACTCAATCAAAAGTAATGATTACAGGTGCTAAATGCATTTAATGATGGTGGGGGGAGGAGGCAGTACAAATAATACAGTCATAGAAGAGAGAAACATCGCACTGGGTGAAATGTACAACATATGTACAACATACTAGCAACGATCCATATTTAGACTGCTTTATGTTAACGATCAGCATCATTTAAACTGAAATAATGATGTAATCTCTGCAAACACATTTCATTGATGTGGAATGCAGTTAATAAGGAGATTTCAGTGATGAAATGTCTAAACTGCTTCTGTCAGTTATTACTCACTTAGATGGGGTGTCTGGTATTTTCATATTACTCATTCTTCGCTTTCAATTTACAATTCTGTAGCTCATTTTTCTTACTATACTTGTGATTACTAAAATATACATAGAAAAGGAGAAAGAAAAAAAAACAAAACATACTTACGGCAGCTATCGTAAGATGTAAAACAAACTAAAAAAAAAAAAATGAGTATGTTTTTGGAAAATATGGGTAAAAAAAAAAAATTTGATTTTTCACCATAGGTAAGGTTACCCACATGAGTTCCATAAGTGAATACAGTAAAACCTTGGATTGCGATCAGAATTAGTTCTGGAAACATGTTTGTAATCCAAAGCACTTGTATATCAAAGCAAAATTCCCCATAAAAAAATAACAGAAACTCAGATGATTTACTCCACAACCATTTATTCATAAGTCCTTCAGTATATAGTCCATATATAAAGATTTTAGCAATGTGACCAGGTTGTGTAAAGCCTCGTACACATGCTTCGATTTTCGGACGACAGAAAGTCAATTTTTTTGTTGGATGCTTGTCTCATGTCAAAAGTTAAGTGGTTACTAACCATAAGAAAATTCTTGTACAACCGAATTCAACGTCAGTAGTGACGTAATGTGTTGAATAGCTTTGTATGTATTTTTACATTTTTGAGCATGCGTAGTCTTAATCGTACGATTTATTTTGTACGAAAACCATACTAATAATACGAAAATCGGGCGTTGAGTTGACTTACAAAAAAAATTTATAGTCTGTATATCCTGCTTTTGTCTTCCAAAAATTCAAAATCTGCTGTCAAAAGGGCCATACTAACTGTAAGAATTTAGGAAGATTGGTCATCGTATGAAAATTCCCGTACAAATTTTGCATTGTGTGTACAGGCCTTAGCCATAACATGTACATCCACAAATGGCCGCCTCCACAAGGGGATTAGAAGCAAAATCCAGCAGGAGCTACAGAGTATAAAAGAACCTCTAATGCCTCATACACACGGGACGACGATCGTACGTACGATCGTCTCAAATCGTATGTTGGATAATGTAACTTGCATACTGACTGCACTACACGATCGTAGGACCACAGAAAGAACGTTCAGGTGCATGTAATTAGCATCCGGCCGTTCCTGACTTCTGAGCATGCGTGTTTTGCACAATACAACTTGTTGTACCAACTTCTCTGTACACATGATACAATGGTCATATGACCGCTTGTTGGTACGACCAAGTTTTCTAGTCCGCTCATACAACTCCCCTTGTACGATCGTTCATATGCGCGATTGGAACAGCCGACATACGACGATCGATTTCGCATACAACGGTCGTTCATACGACCTGTTGTATACGATCGTCGTCCCGTGTGTACGAGGCTTTAGACCTCATAAACACTATTAGATTTTCTGCACATTTTTGTCTTCAGATTTACCAAAACCATGTAGTGCAAGGGCATGCCCGATTGCAAACAGAAAATCTAATAGTGTGTAAAGGATCTAAAGCACCGTATGTGAATTTCAGATGGGACTTTTCTTTTGATGGCCGATCGTCCCGAAATTCTTACCAATGGTATGCTTCTTTCGACAGCCGATTTTCATTTTTCATAAGACAAAAGCTGGCTGGCAGACTAGAATTTTTTCTTCATACGGCAACTCAACGTCTGATTTTCGTATCATTAGTGCGGTTTTCGTATGAAAAAAAATAAATAAAAATACGAGCATGACTACGCATGCTCAGAAACGAAAAAAATACATACAAAAGCTATTAAACACATTGCGTCACTTCTGACGTTGAATTTGGTCGTACGAAAATTTTTGTATTGTTAGTACGCTCTTCCCTTTCGACATGAGACAAGCATCCAAGGAAAAACGGACATTCTGTCCTCCGAAATTCGCATCGTGTGCACGGGGCTTAAGAGTCGGCACAACATTTAGGCCTCATACACACCAACATTATGAAAAACAAGCTGTAAAGCTGGTACCAACGCCAGGAAAGAAGCCACATTAAAAACGTGATTTTATCAGTATTTTGCATTGGCGTCAATGCACGTTTATCCACACTAGCTTTCAGCGGCGTTTCTCTGCCTCTATTCAAAATCAATAGTTCCCTATGGGAGCCCATTGATTTGAATAGAAGTCGCACCAGAAGTCAGATCATGATGATCCGACTTGTGTGCTGAGGATCTTGAAAGGGAACCACCCGTAAAAATGAAAAAAAAAATTGTGTGCGAAAAAAATGGCATACCAGACCCTTATCCGAGCACACAACCCGGCAAGTCAGGAAAGAGGGGGGGGGGGGGACGAGCGAGCGCCCCCCCTCTCCTGGATTATACCAGGACATGTTGATGAGGACAAGGGCCTCTTCTCGACAAACCTGGCCGGTGGTTGTCTGGGTCTGCAAGCAGGGGCTTAACAGAATCTGAAAGCCCCCTTTAACAGATCCCTGCCCCCCCACCCTGTGTGAATGAGTATGGAGTACACACTGTACCCCTACCCATTGATCTAAAAAAAAAAAAGTGTCAAAATGGAACACACTATAAAGTATTTTATTAAATCCGGCGTCTTCTCCCTTTCTGGCTCTACTCCTCTCTGCACTGTCTTCTCTTCTCCCTCTTCTGCTGGGTCTTCTGATTTGGCTCTTTTGCCGTGTCTTCTGTCTTCTTGTTCTTTTGCTGGGCCTTCGCTGTTTTCTCCCTGTGTTCTTCCGATGTTTACTCAACACGGTCTCCCACACTAATGCTGACTCCGCACTGTGCATTGACTTATATTGGCATGGGGCGGGGTCACTCGCTGATGTCACCCGGAGGCCCCGTCCCCTCTGACGTCACCACCCCATCATGCCTCGGGGATCGCTTGTTTATTACGTTAAAAATTATAAAAAAAAATTTGCAGATCTTGCAAAATACTCTTTGACCAAGTTATTCTCAATCCAAGGTTCTACTGTAGTTTGTTTCATTATCAACTTGGAAAAAAAAAAGATCAAAGTAGTTAAATGTAGCCATATATGTTGTTTGGATTTGCAGTCTTATAATGCAGTTCATAGCATTATAGAGCAATTCTATTTAGTTCACCCAGCATATTTTGGTTTGCACAGGCAAGTTTTGGCTTCCAAGAATCCTCAGTTTTGTCGGATAACTTAAGTAATTCCTCACAACTGCCGCCTATTAAAGTTAGCCAGTGCCAGTGCCAGCTAGCAGCGGATTTAGCAAACTAGTGGGTGGCTGCTGATCTCCGGGAGCTGACGACATCCAGAAAGAAGCTGATAATACAGACGCTTACCCCCTTGTACTCCCCTCCACTCTGCACTGTTCAATAAAATTGACATTCCATAATGATTTGCTGGACAAGTTTAAGAAGGAAGTAAAGAAAGGAATTTTGTGCAATAAACACTAGAAAATACACGTTGCATCCGTATGAAGACAGGAGGCCTTCTTGGCTGCAGTGTGCAGAGAAAAAACAGCCCACACAGGATTCCTAATCTGGTGCCATCCCAGAACTCTTTCCCCATTAATCTTTAAATGCCATATTTATATATTTATGCATGGAGACATATATTACCTTAATTAAAACACGATTATTTTTTTTCCAGTCCAACTATTAACAGTGCTCATTGAAAGCAATAAATCCTTTGGAAATTGATTATTCCCAGCTGTGAAAGGCTGCTTTGTCAGGTAATTGCCATTAGCACTGCCTTTGGATAGTTGATTTATTGCTGTCTGCCCCTTCTGAAGTGAGAGCTGATGTGGAGGTTGTCATTTCTCATAATGCAGTACTGTATCTCAATAAAGGCAGCATCCAAGCTGGACGTACTATTTGTTGGCAACTAGACACAGCACATTGCACTGAAATATACAGAAATCTTTTATGTATTCTATCCTTTCACTATTTCCTTCTCCATTCATTAGATACTTGTCACTTCATAGCTACTATGTGCTCGAAAGAAACAGGCAGTTACGTCAACATAATAATAAAAAAAAAAAAGTTGAAAGGATTTACTTCTCCAAGGGAGAATCTATGAAACAAGATTTGCCCAAGGAGCCCAAGAAAAAAAACGTACATTGAATGTGTGAGGCAAATTCTTTATAAGATAAGTACTGTTCTAATGCCAGCCAGCCCCATTCATAAAGCTGTAAAACTGTAGTTCGGTTTAAAAATGAACTATGGGAATTAGGTGAAATGTACCCATGAATTTGGCCATTGAACTCTGCAAGGATTAGGCTCGGGGATGCCAGAATAAGGATGAATATCTTACTCCGGGCTCCAGCAGGTTCCCTTAATTCTTGTGAGCAGTCCAGATCTGCTTCTTCTTAAAGACGATCCAGCCACAATCACATTGCAGCCTCTTCAAATAGGAAATATGGATGCTGAGGGACTAATCACAGAGCAGAACACCAGTGGGAGAGAAGGAAAGCACCGGATCAGGGGTAAGGTACATTGTATATCCACTTCATCTCCCATCTAGACTAAATGAGCATTTAACCCTTGCAAAGCGGGGTCCCACTGCAAGGGGGAATTCTGAGTTCTGTCCACTTCACAGAGTTGAGCTTTAAGGGCTAATTCCACCTTTCTGACCATTCTAACCACCCAAACCATTCTCTGCGCTCCTCTCAAGACCTCCTACTCTCAAGCTCCCTGGTCTCCTCCCATGCTCATCTCCAGGACTTCTTCAGAGCCTCTCCCATCCTCTGGAACTCTCCATCTCAAACGGTCCTGCTACCCTATTAGATTGTTCTTATGAGCAGGACCCTCTTGTATGTTATTGTTTTGTAACTGTACTGTCTCCCTTTTACATGGTAAAGCGATGCGTAAACTGTTGGTGCTGTATAAATCCCATATAATAATAATGTGTCTTGTTACACCCACATATAGGATATAACATGAAACATGGTGGCATTCAGCAGGCTTCAACCCATCCCCCCTCTTAAGTAGGGTTTTTCTGCCCATAGCATCCTGTATTTTTTTTTTTTTTTGGAGTGGCTGTGTAGCACAAAAGCGGTAACCTCGAGCTACACTCAGGATTACACTATTAAATGCCTCCAATGTACTTACCCTATCCCTGCAATCCCACAATGTCCTTCAGCAGTGTCCTCCGGCCGGATCATCCACCTGATGTATCAGGGTTCCGGGCTCAGTTCCCTGCGAGCATCGCAACGCAACGCATGGGGGCAGAGCTGGCGGGAAATTCAAATAGTAAACACAAACACCCATACAATACATAGTAATCTGTTGATTGCATTACTGTATCAAATCATTTCACCTCAGATTTGTCCCTACTGCTTTGTCCGGTGCCCTGCCTGCGCTTTTACTGTTCTTTCTGCCATTCATTCTTCCTGGATAACTGAGAGCATCCATGGCATCCAAAAAGCATTCCTCTACGTCAAAAATGCTTTTGGACCAGCTAGAGGACAGTGATAGTGAATTAGAGTCACTTGCAGACTTAAAGTCACTACAGCTATTTGAAAGCCATTTACATATGCGGGCGCAACCTATGTATGTGTTCGCTTCTGCAAGCGAGTACGTGTGGGTGCTTTTAATTTGGGTTTTTTTTTTTTGTTTATTTTATTTTTTTTTTTCTATTTTGATGCTTTCTTTTTACTTTTTTTAAAATCAGTTTTATTCCTATTACAAGGAATGTAAATATATCCCTTGTAATAGGAACAGGGCATGACAGGTCCTCTTTACAGTGAGATCTGGGATCTATAAGTCCCCAGATCTTGCCTCTAGGATGGGAAGCCTGAAATATATTAAAAAAAAAAAAAAACAGTTCAAACCAATATGCAGTGTCTAGTATTACAGTGACTAGTAATATTGCACCCTTGTTTGGACAAATTTCAGTGTTTTTGGTTTGATTACATTATTGAATAAAATTATTATATTATAATTTTTTATTTTGATTTTCAAATTTTATCATACCCCGGATGTCTGCTAGACTTTTGCTTGGACACATTTAAGTGAGTTATTCCTAAGGCTACTTTCACACTGAGGCGCTTTACAGGAGCTATTTAGCTAAAAATATCACTTGTAAAGTGCCTCAAACCCCCCCCCCCAATCCACCCCAATGTGAAAGCCCTGAGTGCTTTCAAACTGGGGCGGTGCGCTTGCGGGAGGTTACAAAAAGTCCTGCAAGCAGCATCTTTGGGGCGGTGCGGTGAGTGGTGATCTACCGCTCCCGCCCATTGAAAACAATGGGCAGCGCTTCCGAAGCAACTGCATACCGCCTCGGTAGCATGGCATGCCGGCACTTTTAACCCCATTTTCACACCTTGTGGGGGTTAAAAGTGTTGCGCTGCCGTCTGCATAGCGGCGCTACATCGGTAAATCCCCGCTGATGCAAACAGGGATTTACCGCTGCCGCCCTCCCGCTCCAGTGTGAAAGTATCCCAAGAATTACATGCCTACAATATAAAACAAAACATTTCCATGCAAAACAATGTACCGCTTTGACATTGTAAATTTTGATATAATCATAACGCAGAGGAGGTTAAATACAGAACATCTAGAGACTTCCCAGTTCTCCAAATGACGTTGTGGCATAGTAGTCACAAACCCATATAGAATTACAAATACCTGGTACAGTTTTCATATAAAACCAGGTTTGGTAAAGTCACCTAATATGTGACCATGCCCTTATAATAACCAAGCTCTGTCTGAAAAATATTTACTGAAAGCAAAGTGCCCATTTTTTGCAGTGAGCAGATAGAAAAATCGTACACAACTTTTGGAGGGACGAGGTCTGATTAAACACTGGGTGTCAGCTGTTATGAATATCTTGCTTTCAATGTCTTCTCATAACCACCCACATATTCAATCTATGCGGCTCATCCTTAAGATTTGGCACAAGAAAAAAAATATTGTAGAAAATTAGCACAGACACTATTGGAAGACACAGAACAGAAAGGTTTGTGTGAAGCATAGAATTGTGACAGGTTCCTACTGCTAGACCTCCTGGGCAGCACAACAGAGGAGAAGTCAGTCTTATGAAACTGAGCACCAACACTGTAGGCAGAAGGAGAACAGAAAGGTTACTGGGAAGTACGGGACTGTGACAGGATCCAACTGTTAGACCTCCTGGGCAGTCAGACACAAAGAAGAGTCACTGCTTTATTCAATAGTATGTAATTACAGGGCATATATTAAACAGGCATTTAATGAAATGCTGTGGTCTGAGAAAATAGTATTTAAAGATGGTATCACCTTTCATATGGCACAGTAACTAACCATTTCCAAACTGAAGGTCCTGCTACTTTAGTAAATTAATTTACACCACAATTACAATTGTCAGGGCAAGAAGGATATAAACTCTTGACATTACATTTCTAAATATATGCCACAACTGTCACTTTGCCAAACACATTTCTGCTGTATTCCTCCAGCAGGTAGTTTCTTTAGTGAATCAAGTTGAATCATTGTGTAATGTTCAGTCCAGGACTCTGTGTGCCTGCACTCTTCATAAAGGTGACAATGCAAATGTATCCAGAAAAGCTCATCGGCATTCTGCAAAGATGGGATACCTGCATTATTAATTGATGAACTGCACTTGTTTAAAGTACAAGTTCTATCTAACCTTCAAAAGACACTTCCCATTTTTCCAGATTATGCTATTTGATTCAAAATGACAACAAAGACACTTTTACTATTGGGCAAGAAAACATTGAGGGGACCAAGTAATGGCATATGCTTTAGTGGAACAGCTATAAATAAATGAAAACATTATGCAGTATTCACTTTAAAGCAAGCCAATATAAGATACTTGTACTTTAAAGTTAGAAAGAGTTCCTGATTTTACCAGTTATATAAAACAAGCTCATTATTCTGTCCACTTCAGAAATACTTTTTATAGGTGGGCACATGAGTTTTTCTTATCGTCTAATTTTTTTTCATCATTTTTGTTTTTGAATTTGCATATATTGGAAGTATAGTTTCTAGTTTGAATAGTTTCTTACCTGCAATAGCACATTTCTACAAATAGAACAGTATATATCATGCGGATGTTTAATTACAGCAATTAAATAACTTTTCTATTTAAGATGACAAGTCTTGTAAATCATAAAATGTATTGTAAGATTTCAAAATCAGAGAAGCTGCTCAGGCATTGCATGAATGAACTGGAAGAGGCTGTCATATCCTCAAGGCAGGAGGGATAGACACCAATATCCTGTTCAGGCTGCTGACGCACTGCTATATCACTACAGCTCTGCCTAAGGCTATGTGTTTGAACTGCCCTTTGCCAAACTGCTATAAGCTCTTATTTTTCATAAACAGCGGTCTATGAACCGCCCACTCCCTTCTGTACAACCTATATAGCGTTTTATGAGCGTTTTTGAGCCATAAGCTTTTGTGGGAGTATAGTTTTGCTAAAAAAACTCAACAGCTACAAAACAATACTAGCGTTTTTATAACATCCAGTGTGCAAGAGGCCTAAAGAGGTGGAGATCTACCTGAACAACATGGGAGAAGTCAAAGTTCATCGGACACAATGTTGTCTCCTCACAACTGAGTTAAAGCTCTAATTGTCATAACTACTGTGTTGCAATTGCTTGCACCGCATTGCAATCATGGGTTTAAATCAGGTGGTGAGGAGGCAACATATTGCCTCCCTACCACCTGTCAAACACCCTTGTATCGCTTTTCAGAGGAGCAGCAGTGCTAGCTGCTGCACTTGTGAATGAGCCCTTACTTGTATTCAGCAGCGGTACCCTTAGGGCTCGTTCACACAAAGTAAGGGGGTGTTAAAACCCTGCAGCTGTGTCGCGGTTTTACTGCCTCCTGATCCCTACCTTCTTTAGCTGCTGAGGCAGCAGTCAAGGGTGTACACATGTTGCAGCAGGAATGAAGCCCCCTGTTGCTTTTGGTGGGTGCCAATTGTGACCCATTCAAGTAAATGGGGCCACTCTGCTAGTGCCCCGCAACTGCATGCTTCTGCGAGGTCCTAGGGGTTAAAGCAGGTGGTGAGAAAGCAACACAATGCTGCCTCTCTTAACCCATTGTTTACTGTACTGCACAAGGTTGCAGAGCACTTGCAGAGTGGCCTCATTCACTAGAATGTGTCATGTTTGGCAGGTGGCTACACCCACCAACCATGATAGCATGTATAACTCCTGCTGCAGCATGTGTACACCCCTGGCCACTGCAGCTAAAGGGGCAGGGGTGGTAAAAACAAGCCTCAACTACTGGGTTTTACCACCAGCAAACTGCAAATGTAAATTAACCCTTACTGTTCTGAGCCCCCTATAAGGCTGCTTCCACAGTGATGTGCTGCAGTTCACCTGCACTGAGGGTGCAGTGCAGTGTACCTGCAGCTTTCCTGGGTTAGCTGCACTTTGACAAAGACTTATTATATCCTGCAGGTGTGGTGCACTTTCTGAAAGCACAGCAAAACTCCTGCATTCAAAAAGTGCACAAACCCGCAGGATATAATAAAAGTCTGTGGCCAAGCACAGCAAACCCACAGGAAAGCTGCAGGTTCACTGCACTGCACCCGCGGGGTGGGTAAACTGCAGCACACCAGTGTGAAAGCCGACCTGGAGGAGATCTCTTCTTTCCTGCTGCTGGCACCACTATGGAGACTGCTAGCCAGGATAAGAGGTGGAGTGCAGTTGGTATCACTCGGCCGCATGGGACAGGAGCCAGCACTACAGAGGAGGCATTGGCTTATGAAGCTCTTGCCCCCTACTACAGATCCAACTTTACAAGTAGTCCCTCTGCATTATACTCTGTTTGATGCTCTGGTATGGCGGGTCAGGAAGCCCAGACCGCAAACTACCAGTCACCTGGCTGCGATTGACAGGTTGTTCACCCCCGCTCTTGATTAATTCCTCCCACTGAGTCTCTCCCACTGCAATGTACAGTATGTGCTAACCCAATGTATTGCAGAGTTTCTATATAAAATTTTGCTACTCTAGCAAGTGTAGCAATCTCCTAAAAGAACATTCACACACACACGTAAAACATGGACAACTAGATACTTATAAACATGCATACACTCGGGTGTGTTTAGGCATATGAGCATTAATGCATTCCAATGTCCAGAATAAATCAATGTTCAAACACTAGACATGGTTAAATGCACCTAAATGCATGTGCAATATGTAGCTTATACAGCAATTTTGTAAGCAGCTTTTTCCTGCCAAGATTTCTGGCATTCAGAGGGGGCTTAAACGCCTTGTGTGCATGAGGCCTTAAAGTGGTTGTAAAGCCGCCCCCAGCCCCCCCCCCCAAAAAAAACCCGCAAAGCAAGAGCATAATGAGCTAGTATGCAGCGCATACTAACTCATTAAACATTTACCTCGGAATGAAGCTGTTGCAGCGGTCTCGGCGCACCGCTGTGACCGGCGACATCAGTCTTCTGGGTCTGCGGTTCCGTCCAATCACAGCGCGGGCTCCAGCATGCGCACGGGAGCCGTCATTTACAGCACAAATACAGAAGAAACGGCACCCTGGGCTACCCCTGGTGCTGATTCTTCAGTGCGCATGTGCCGATGACATCGGCACATGCAGATACAGGGGATATCTCCTAAACCGTACAGGTTTAGGAGAGATTTCCTGGACCTACAGGTAAGCCTTTTATTTAGGCTTACCTGTAGTTTAAAGTGGTTGTCATGACTTGACAACCACTTTAAAGCTAACTGTTTTCTGTATTGTCATATATGCCTTCAATCTTGTAATCAGTCAGCCTATTTAAATTAAAAGTGGTCACTCTGCTTGTTGGCATCATTGTGTGCACTACACTAAACATGTACTAGCATGCAAAGGAGAGAGCTGTCTGAGGAAGTCAAAAAGACATTTATAAAGACTAGCATGCCAAAAGTTGGTATCATAAGGCCATAAGACCATTTCCAAGCAGAGTGATGGTTCCTATAGCTGCAAATATGATTAAGATGTTTAAGGTCCATTGAAGTGTAGCCAACTGTCTTGAATGCGGCTACAAGAGAATAGTGAAAATGGTAGACAAAGAGCCATGGAAAATCTCTTAAAAGAGTTACAAGTGGAACTCTAAAGACAAGGTATATCAGTGTCTGATCTGTCATTTCTTTGAGTGACAGTTAGCTCAAAGTGGAAGACCTAAGAGGATTGTTGAAAGAAAAACAAAAAGCCAGACAGCAATTTGCTAAAATGCATACTGATAATCCTGCTTTTGGAAAAATGTCCTTTTGACAGATGAGCTTTTTAGCCAGTCACATCAGCTCTATGCCCACTGATTAAAAAAATGAAGGATAAAAAAAGAATATAACAATGTACCTACTGTGAAACATGGGGAAGGCTCAGTTATATTTTGGGACTGCTTTGCTGCAACTGGCATGGCATGCCTTGAATCTGTGCAGGACACAATGAAATCTCAAAATGATGAAAGCATTTTGGGGCAAACAAATTTGTCTATGTAAGTTTACGGTGCGTGTGTGTATAAAGTTCAAACAAACAGTAATCTTCCCTCGCAGGGGGTTCCACCATCACTGTATAAACACACTTCAGCCACCTGGCTTATTCACTGTCAGCTTTGTGCTGTTCAGTGAAATAAACGATATTCAGCCCTCCTAGCTTATGAACAGTATTCAGCCCTCCTGGCCCAGAACACAGCTGACTCATTAAAGTGGTTGTAAATTCTTTACAACCACTTTAAACTACAGGTATGCCTAAAGTAAGCAGCAAAAGAGGAAAGGAAGGCCCGCTCAAGTGCGCCTTGTCAGCAAACGCCGAGGTGCTATGGTGCAGGTCCGGACAGCCGACAATCCTGGAATATTGAGAAGAGATGGACCGCACTCCAGCATCCGAGGCAAAAACTGATTTATTGAGCCAGAATGTAGTTACAGTTCAGGCAGGCATAACAACAAGCTGTGAAGGGGATAATGTCTCTGAATTCTTATACTAGTCTATCCTTGCCCCCATTTATATCTTGTACCTATGTAACATTCCAATAGCACACACTTCATATAAAGTCCCACTCCTATTTCCCACTGCACAAAAAATCTCTGCAACAGCCAATGCACTTTGGCCTATAAGCTGTTCAGCAGACACCTCTCCTGGCACAGCAGCCATAGTGTCCACTACACCTTTAGCCACAGAAATTTCAACCAGCATTGCGATCAGTCTCTTGGCTCATCCCCATATGTTTTGCTCTGTAGCACTACATCCACCCAAGGAGACAGACAGAACAAAAGGCTCAACAGCATCTGTCAGACTGCACTTGTCAGTACCACACTTCTCAACAACATTATGACAAACATTATTAGCATTGTTAGAAATACATTTCTCATTATCAGTCCTGACTTCCACAGTTGCTAAAATCCGTCTGGCAATACCATTCCAGTCTGTACGGGTTGTGCTCCCATCAGAGGTACTATGCAGCACCTCCCCAACAGTGCAAGGAGAGACAAGAGAGAGTGGCTCAGCAGCACATATTAAACGGTTCCCAACCGGTTCGCGTACATTTACTGCTGCAGTGTGGCTCTGTAGCATGAATCACTGTCTTTAAGCAGCGGCTCGCACGTGCGCAGTAGCGGGCAGGAGCACAGCACTCTGCAGAGTTGTGGCTGCGGCTCGGGCGGACTCGATCTCCGCTGGCGAGCCGCGATTACTTGACAGAGCAGAAAAATGGGGAACCACTGATGTAAACATGGCCGTTCCCCGCTCTGTCAGGCAGCATGTCACGAGATCTACTGATCCTTGTACTTGGGATCAGTTAGATCTCTGGTGCCCCTGACAGCCCAGCCCCCTCACAGTTAGAACACACCCAGGGAACACAGTTAACCCCTAGATCGCCCCCCCAGGTTAACCCCTTCACTGCCAATAACATTTACACAGTAATCAGTGGATATTTTCATTTCTGATCGCTGTATAAATGTCATTGGTCCCAAAAGTGTCAAAAATGTCCGATATGTCCGCCCCCAATTTCAAAGTCCCAATAAAAACCACAGATCGCCACCATTAATAGTTTAAAAAAAAAATTGTAAAAATGCCAGAAATCAATTCTCATGGTTTGTAAACGCTGCAACTTTTGTGCAAACCAATCAAACACTGATTGCCATTTTTTTTTACCAAAAATATGAGGAAGAATATAAATTGGCCAAAATCGATGAATACGTTTTTTTTTAGATTTTATTTTTGGATATGTATTTTAGTAAAAAGTAAGAAATATTTTTTTTTTTTTTTTTTTTTTTTTGTTTATAGCGGTGATCAGAAATGACGCAGAGGTGATCAAATACCACCAAAAGAAAGCTCTATTTGTGGGGAAAAAAAGGACACAAATTTTGTTTGGGTACAACGTTGCATGACTGCACAATTGTCAGTTAAAGGGACGCAGTGCCGAATCCCAAAAAGTGCTCTGGTCCTAACATGGGAAATCCTTCTGGGGCTTAAGTGGTTAAACACCTAATACTGCAGTACCCCACTCTCACCACCGTGAGCAGAGGGAGTTTCATTCCAGAGACCAGCCTTTGCATTTTCATTGATAGGATGCATTGACCCATTATCACACATTTCAGTTTTAGATGTTGACCTATTCTCATCAACAGGTTCAAGCACCCTCTTATCCTTTAGATAACCTGTAGGTCAAATTCAGAAAATAGGGTAGACAACCGCTTTAACTTTATATGACACTGCTGTTTCAGCAGGTTGCATTAAGCCCTTATTTAACTCAGCATTTTTACTCTCATTAAGCAACACATTCTCAGCTTTACTTTTACCACATGCCTCCCCACTGAACAAGGCACTGCAGCAAGGCAAGTTCTTTTTAGCACAAACAGGGGATCTCCCATTTGGGGTCACTTCCACTCCCTTGTGCACAGTCACATAGTCAGTTTTTCTCCCCCAGTCTGCAGGCTTGAAATCACAGGCGTTGCTATGGGCAATCGCACTCCTCCTGAACTTCTGGCTAGCCTGTCGGCTATTCCAGGCATTCAGATTAGGCTTCCCAACTGCAGACCCTGACTTTTGGCTGGCCACGTCCCTTTACACTGAAAACTGGGACAACAGGCACTTGGGAACAACATGCCCCCACTCACTGCACCACAGACAGCGCACTTGGCTCCATGCCTTATCAGTTTCCACATCACATTGCAGTAACTAATCTTTTTCACTGCACAGTAACAAGTCCTTCTTGGAAGCGGATCTCCCCACCGGACTTGCCACCATATCACCAGCATAAAACACATGATCAGCCTCTTTCATACAAGAATTAGGAATTATTCCGGATGGCAGGAGTCTGAAACGTCAGTTGAGGGCGTAGTCCATCCTTGGTTGTGCCCTCACAGGCAAATGCCCCCACCTGGTTGCAGGGCAACATTGCAGGCCAAACAGATTTCCTGTTGCCAGTGGTAACAGATTACACAGATTTTCAGCGCTCTCTAGACTGGATTGCTGCTTTGTAGTTGTCATAATCATCTCGGTTATGAATCATCCGCCTGCACACTTCTCGGTACTACTCTGTGAGAAATGGCTGCACCAATTCAACCCAGCGACCTCTGGGCCATCCTCTGTAGGAAGCAATCATCGCAAACTCATCCAAATAGTCCTCCACATGTTCAGAAAGCAACATAGGCCGTATGTAGTCAGCAACACGAATTTCTCGATTGTTGCCAGGGGCAACCGCACACATCTGCTCCCTCCTTGCACTGAGTGACAGCTTGCTTTCCTTTTCCCTTTGCTCCAGTGTGGCCAAATGCATCTTGCACCAGTCTGGGGCGTGTTCTGTCGGCAACAACCCCTCCAGCCACAGGGTTCTGTCTCTCATCTCAGCAAACATTTATTCCTTTTTGACCACCCCATCTTTGCAGTCAGACACACAACACTTTTTAACATAGTTCCTTTTAACACAGGAAAATTTAGCGTACTGTCTCTTTAAGACTTGCAAGCAGCACACTTTCACATGCAGACTCCACTGGGTTCACATTAGCTGCTCCTCATAGCATTGCTGCAAAACACCCAGTCTTTTTACACTCACGGTTTCTGGCATGCGAGAATCTGGACAAGTGCCATCTGTGCCCAAAGCATTTTCCTCCACCAATTGTAAGCGTTCGGGGTGGTTTAACTCAAGTGGTGCATGAGACTTCCAGGAAACGTGCCACTCAAGACTGTTTTAAGGGCATGGCAATCCATTTTTATTAGCCACCTCAATATTGGGCACTTTCACCCCCTTCCTGCCCAGGCCATATATCAGCTTTCAGCACTCTCACAGGTTGAATGGCAATTGCGCGGTCATGAAACACTGTACCCAAATTATATTTTTATCATTTTGTTCCCACAAATCGAGCTTTCTTTTGGTGGTATTTGATCACCGTTGGGTTTTTTTTTTTTTTAGTAAAAAATAAAGACTGGAAATTTTGAAAAAAAAAAAAAACGTTTTTCTTAGTTTCTGTACACGAGGCAAATGGTGGTCACACTAGATACTGACTGGTTTTCGGGCCCCTCTGACCCCCCCAATACAGAAAAACTGCACATTTTAGAGTGGCCTTTTATTGTGGCCAGCCTAAGGCACACGGTGTAATAATCATGCTGTCTAATCAGCATCTTGATATGCCACACCTGTGGGATGGATGGATTATCTCGGCAAAGGAGAAGTGCTCACTAACATAGATTTAGACAGATTTGTGAACAATATTTGAGAGAAATAGGCCTTTTGTGTACATAGAAAAAGTCGTAGATCTTTAAGTTCAGCTCATGATAAACGGGCAAATACAAAAGCGTTGCGTTTATAATTTTGCTAAAAAAAAAAAATATATATATACATACACATACACACAGGCAAATTTGTTGTTACCCTTAAATAAATATATTTTCTCTAAAATAGCCTGGTGTGTGTGTGTTAAATGAATTAGCCAAGAAGAAGAAATTCTAAATTAGGCCGTCTGTGACACAGTAGCCTCAGTTCATGTACTACTCCTTTTACTGCTATTGTAGCCGCATACAAGTCTTCTAGAGAACTCCACTCCATGCTTTTTTCATAAAGAATCCCAGACAAAAGAAATTTTATTCTTCCAGTGCGTAAGGCAAATCTTTTATCTGTGGCAGAAGGCATTGTAGGAAAGACTTTTTTGTCAAAGGAATCTTTACATTAATGACCAGAAAGAAGTCCAAGCTTAAGATGGTTAGACAGGATATTGCACCCAGAGCAGTGTGCTTTTCTTAGATGTTTCTCCAATGTAAATTTTTACAGAGCACCTGTCAGCACGGAGGCCGTTTCTTCACTGCGCATGTGCCGAAATGAAGTTAGCACATGTAGTACACTGTATATCTCCTAAACCGTGCAGGTTTGGGAGATATGCAGGGAACCTACAGGTAAGCCTTATTATAAACATACCCATAGGTTAAAGTGGTTGTCACAGGTTGACAACCACTTTAAGACCCTAAAGATTGAAATAAGTAAAAAACATCTTTTTCTAAAACTAAAGTTGTCTACTCTACGTTCTGGACTATAAAGATATTTGGGAAGTCATCTGTCAAGTACAATGTGTGTATTTGCAGAGATGTGTAAGTAGCACAGCAAAGTATTGTGGTGATATCTCTTTCAGAGTGTTTGCAAATACTGCATAAGGCTCCGTTCACACTAGTGCAATTTCAAATGAAATCTGAGTCGCACAAAATCACATGACAATGGAATTCACATTGTTTTCAATGGTGCCTGTTCAAATCAATGCAACTCAGCAGGGCGAGATTTTGGAATAGGTACTACTTTGGTGCAACTCCAGCCCCATAGAATATGCAAACCACACCCAAGTTGCACTACATAATCACACTGAAAAACAAATCAAAATAAGATTGTAGCAGTGTGTACCTAGCTTAATTCTTAACTTTTAACCATAAGAACTGATGCTTTAAAGACTTGAACCAGAGGGATGAAATATGCCTGACCTCACACTGGACTTTGCAGCACCAATCTTGGTGAGTGTGCAGTTCTTTCCTATACAGTAGTGTAGAACAGAGATGCTCCCGATTCTCAAGGTGTTAATTTTGGCTCCAGTGGAACATTCATGTTCGCGTCATAATCTTCAGTTTAAAGGATGACTTATGCCGTACTTTACCAATCTTTCACTCATTTTAAAATCGCAGACCACACGCTGAGAGTTAAAGACTTATTTATGCACTCTGGAGGCTAATGTGGGAATGATTTCTGCCAAGTATCGGTACTCAAACCAGATGCTTAAAATGCTGGTCACAACTTTCATACAATAACGTAAACTGCTACAGAAATTACTTTTGATATGTTTAACAAAAACATAATATGAAGGAGAGGATTGAGAAGGATGTGGGATGGCTGAAGCCTGCATTAAACAGTCTCCTCAGGACAAGTCATAAAAAGCCCAAATCCACAACAACTGAAAATATGCAGACCTAAGTCCCTCACAAAACTAAATGATTACATTAAAATGTAGCATATTTATAAATGGGATTACTTTCCTCTAAAGCAGGAAAAAGACACATATGGAGGTACTTTATAAAGTGAAAAGCATATATGCTGTGCTTGGCTGTGGGAGAGCCACCATTTTGTTGTAGATATTGCCTTCATGATACAATAAAATACATAAAGCCCAACTCCAGAAATTAGGGGGAAAAAAATCTATGTTGCAGTAGAGCCCCCTGCACTGCAACAGTTAAACTTTCGTTATGCCTAGAGGGTATAGAAACATGCACTGTTACTTACTTGATCCCCCACTCTGGCACTGCCCTCTTCTTCCTGAAGCTCAGTCTGTGGGGGGTCCCTCTGTGTCATCAAATACAATACAGGGTTATGCATTGGACGTGGTGGGGGCAAGCATTATAACCATAAGCGCCTTAGACAGCTTTACCCCTTATTTTAGCACCCCTAGACATAACAAGCATTTAACCTTGCACACTATCAGGGCAGATTTTCTTTCTAATTCCTGGAGATGGCTTTTATTTTTTCCTAAAAAAATGTATACTTAGCGCTCAAGTATGCAGTACATAAAAACAAAAAAAAACTGGTCCTAATTATCCATGGTTTGAGAAGGGAAGCAGAGAGTTACTTATGTTTTTCAGAAATTTCATTTTGATTAGAGTACATAGGGTACATTTTCATATGTATCTATTGCACAGTAAGGCCTCTTTCACATGGTCGGTTTGATGCGGCTTCCGGATTCTTCTTGCAGGTATGACCAGGTTATGCAATTAGCATCAGCCCATTTAAACTAATGGCAGGCTGGGTCCAGGCTCGGCCATCTATCCCAGAATCACAGCTAATCTCTCTTTATGTGGCTACATGCAATTGACAGCGGCCGCTGTCAGCCCCCCATTAATTTAAATGGGCTGAGCGGCTAATTGCATAGCTCGGTCATTTCTGCAGCAAGAATCCGCAGATTCTTACTGCAGGAATCCAGAAGCCACAACAAACCATCTGTGTGAAAGGGGCCTTAGTGTGTAATGAATTAGCCACAGTCAACTTCGATGGGGCAGTTTGTGAAATGGATGTTGACCAAACTATGAGTACACCTAAACATTTTTTACTGCAGATGGCATTCTGGACCAGGTGTAAGTGTTGGGTTAAGAATTATTTCCCTTGTTTGGATTAAAAAATGATTTCCCAATTAGAAATGTATTTCACAAATAAGCCAGTTGCAGTTATTGCTTGGCTATCATATTGTAAAATGACGGCTTGGTAATCCCTACTGTGACAGCACAGCAAAGCATGCAGTATACTTTTAACCTCAGAGGGGCATTTCACATTTTTGGGTTTCAGCCTGCTTTTCTTTAAACTTCTCACACCATTGTGTCAGTTTTAGCACAGAAATACATTCACAGCAAGTGACGACACAACTCACAAAGGCCCAGATCTGACTTTATAAACACACTTCTTAACCTCAAATGACGGTGCCTGTTTATTTTAATTTTTCCCTAAAATTTTTACATCTCCCATGCCTCCATCAACAATGCATTATCACCTATTACATAACGCAGCCTTCTAATGATTGTAGAAGCAAACAGGCCTTTACACAAACTGGCAAAAGGGAATGCTGATTTTCCTCACAGTAATCAGCTAGATGTTACATTTATTTTGTAAATAAAAATCACAATATCAATGCCCACTAAAATATGTAAAAAAAAAAAAAAAAAAGATTGGACAAGAAAATGATCAATATAAGTATTGCCCCATCAAGCTATGAGGGAAATTCAATAAAACTGCTGTGACACTTTTCTTTCATAAATCCCTCATTACCGTATTGCAACAAATGTATGAACATTTATGACACTTTTGGTTCAGACAACGACTCATGCACCAAAATCAGGAAGTTCTAAAAATTGGGCCAGTCTTGCATTGTGACGCAATGAACGCACCAAATTCAAAATAAAATACAGACAGTTTGTAGCTAATGCAATTAGAGCTAATAAAGACTGACTCAATTTTGGCCCATACAGCTAAAGTGTCTTGGGTGCATTCTAAGAGTGGTGCAGCATGATCCAATTCAAGTAAAAGTTCTAGACTGGTACATTCATTTGGTGCATGCTGCACCACTTTTAGAATGCATGAGAGACACCTTTGCAAAATAGGTCTGCGCCAGTCTTCATGAATTTCAGGGAATGTGTCTAACAGGGAGTCCATAACTGCCAAGCCATAACAATCTACCAATCAGCAATAGCTTATGGCAAATGGTTAACTAAAAGTGACACTCTGCTGGGTTAAAAGTAAACAAAATAATGCAGAGGCTACAACCCATCACCATAAGGTGCTTGCACATATCTTCACTGCCCATTCTGGGATGGGAATCATGAGAAAAACCAGTGATTCTGGAAATGGGAAACATGTTACATTTTTCACAAATACAGCAGTCAACTTTTTATTGGAGAAATGTCCCCATCTGTCTCTAGGTATCAAACCCTTCCAACAGTACAGAAAAGCAATGTTACCCATAGAACTATTTAGATGCTTCAGATAATTCTCTTGAACTATGAGTTACAGTTCCTCTCTATTAAAGCTTGAATACATCTTCTAGAGACAGGTTGATTTAAAATCTTCAAAATCATTGGGAACAAAACAAATGGTCCTAGAAACCTGATTTCTCTTTCACGGATACCCTAAACCCTCTTGAACTGCTAAACACATTCCTTCTCACCCATCATTTTCTTCCTTTCTTTTTCTCTTTTTTTACCTGCCTTAGGAGCCGTTCACACCTAAGCGTATCGAAATTGTAGGCAGAATCACGGCAAAATGCAGGCAAGATGTGCTTGCAGTGCAATTATTTCTTAAAGGGGTTGTAAATACTCATGGTTTATCACCTCAATGCATTCTATGCATTAATGTGAAAAACCTCTTGTAGTGCACCAGCCCCCCTTTTACTTACCTGAGATTGATCGTTCCAGCACCAGGGACGAGCCTAGCAGCTCCAGCTGGTGTCTCGGGTCATCATTGGATAGATTGATAGCAACGCAGCCATTGGATTGCGCCGCTGTCAATCAAATACAATGACGCAGAGCCGGGGGGTGGAGCCGAGTCCTGCTGTTTGTGTCAATGGAAGCAATGCCCGCATGAGTACCCCGAGGGACAGCAGCTCTCTAACGGGGCACTCGAGAAGAGGAAGAGCCAGAAGCGCTGCTGAGGGACCCCAGAAGAGCAGGATAGGGCCACTCTGTGCACAACCCTTGCACACAGGAGGTAAGTATGACTTTTTTTTCTTTTGTTTTTTTAAATGGAACTTTTAAATACCCTCTAAAGCCATCCCAAATGTGATGTGATTTTGCTGTAATTGTTGCATCAAAATCACAGCAAAACACATATCACCAAACACACCTGGCTGGGTGCCAAAAGTTGGTACATGAGCTTCTTTGGTGAGACAAATGTACATAGGGCAGAACATTCAAGTGAGTGGACTGCCCTATGCACAACACACAGAAATGTGCATAAATCAGTTCCTGCCTCACAAAGTGTATACAGGGCCTTAATGCAAAAAGTTTATGGATTTGGGTCTCAAGCCATAACAATAATTTCCTTCATAACAATCAATTCAGAGGCCGTTGGCAAACACTTCTAACTATACAGTAACTCACAAAAGTGAGTACAACCCTCACATTTTTGTAAATATTTTATATATAAAATCGTAAATTTGCGGTTCCCTCTAAATAACTGAAACACACAGCCATTAATGTCTAAACCGATGGCAACAAAAGTCAGTACAGCCCTAAGTAAAAATGTCCAAATTGGGCCCAATTAGCCATTTTCCCTCCCTCATGTGACTCGTTAGTGTTACAAGGTCTTGGGTGTGAATGGGGAGCAAGTGTGTTAAATTTGGTGCCATCGCTCACACTCTCTCATACTGGTCACTGGAAGTTCAACATGGCACCTCACGGCAAAGAACTCTGAGTGTCTGGAAAAAAAGAATTGTTGCTCTACATAGAGATGGCCTAGGCTTTAAGATTACCAAGACCCTGAAACTGAGCTGCAGCACGGTGGCCAAGACTATACAGCGCTTTAACATGACAGGTTCCACTCAGAACAGGCCTCGCCATGGTCGAAAAAAGAAGTTGAGTGCATGTGCTCAGTGTCATATCCAGAGGTTGTCTTTGGGAAATAGACGTATGAGTGCTGCCAGCATTGCTGCAGAGGTTGAAGGGGTGGAGGGTCAGCCTGTCAGTGCTCAGACCATAAGCCGCACATTACATCAAATTGGTCTGCATGGCTGTCATCCCAGAAGCCTCTTCCAAAGATGATGCACAAGAAAGCCCGCAAACAGTTTGCTGAAGACAAATAGACTAAGGATATAGGTTACTGGAACCATGTCCTGTGGTCTGATGGTCTGATGAGACCAAGATAAAAACTTATTTGGTTCAGATCGAGTCAAGTGTGTGTGGCAGCAACCAGGTGAGGAGTACAAAGACAACTGTGTCTTGCCAACAGTCAAGCATGGTGGTGGGAGTGTCAGATCTGGGGCTGCATGAGTGCTGTCGGTCAAACTCCTACGGGGTGTCTACGAGTTATCCCAAATCCAGAACTCTGTACGAACCGGTCAGTTAGTGGAAATGGGGGTCGAAGAAAATCGTTCCGTCGTCAGCAGAACCTCCACACGAACCCTAGCAATAGTACAACCTTATGACGGGGCCCCGGGTCAGAGACTTCCCTCCTCTAGTACGAGACGAAGTCATACAGTTTCATGTACAACCGTAAGTACCAAGGGAGTTACTTGACATCGAGGGGTCACGACTGTCGTGAGTACGTCGGGGTCTAGACTGTGAGGGTGGTGGTACGAA
>BLSH010286071.1:1794194-1808087 GCA_018402905.1 Glandirana rugosa | reverse complement strand
CATATACAGAAACCTCTGGGAAGCAAGGAAAATTGAAGACTGTAGGTGGACATACACTATGTTAATTTTCGGCCATGTCCCACTCCAAGTCAATTGTTCAATCAAATTTCGAAGGAGCTTGCTGAAAAATCCTCAGCATCTGCATCCAATCAGTGGCAGCCATTTTTCAGGTATTCTAACAGCAGCCACTTGCTGTCAGAATACTATAGGCCAGCAGGATAATTTGACCATCTGTGCTGTTCATCGTGGATGGAGGAATCTGTTATATTTCTTCCATTCAGGCTGAAATCTATGGCCAGCTTAAATGTCAGCTCCATTCATTAATTTCACTACTTCTACACCTTTAGCCTAAAAATAATTAAATAGTCATGTTCAGGGTGGATTTGATTTAAATTAAGTAGATTTAAATCACTAGTAAAAAGGCTTTTTTAACCATAACCATGGAATTAAACCATAATTTTTAAAAAGCAACTGTCATCTCTGTCCCGCAGTTGCTCCTCCTCTAACCCACTGCTGACTCACCGACCATCCCATTTACTTTAATGGAATGACTGGTGATGCGGCAGTGACACAACAAGATGAGGGATGTGGCAGCAAATGAGTGGATGCCCGCTAACAGGCGCTGCCATGATGGATCTGAAATGTCAGGTGCTCTTTAAATGTAAGGACTTATTCTTGCTGGTAGTTAGAATCTTTAATATTTGCAAGCAAAATGAAGGTTTCATAGTTAGAATAATAAACTGTCAGGTTAGTAAAACAGCGCCATCATAGTTTGTAGTGTACAAAGATATGCAAAACAATGGACTAAAGGAATATTCCTGAACTTTGTTTTATCTTTGTTTTATTACAATAAATTTGATTTAAAAAAATCTAAAAAAAATCATATTTTGTTTGATTCAAAAAAAAAAATCTTTGATTTTTTTTATCAACCCTGGCCATGTTACAAGATCTATTACACTTACTAAAGCTCACAAATATGTCATGCATGCTCCCTGAGTGAGAATAAAATCAAGAATATTTGGGTTGCTATAGCCAATAAGAATGTTGTCCATCACTCTTGAGAAAGGCCAAAATCTAGCCTTTTCACTTCAGTCATTTGCAGAGGAGCAACACTAATGGAAACATTTGCTTTGGAGAAGCTATGTAAACTGTAGATAGATAGATAGATAGATAGATAGATAGATAGATAGATAGATAGATAGATAGATAGATAGATAGATAGCTATAATAGTGAGTAGAAACTGTTCATTTAAATTGTGTAAGATGAACTTTAAAACAGCCAGCTCACTCCAAAAGTTTCATTTGTAAAGTCCATCTGCCTCCTGCAAAATATATCATCCAAACACCTGGCTACATATGGCACAAGTTATAATACTGCAAAATGTGCTTCAACCTAGCCTCAGCAAACACATGACAAATGCTAAGTGGTTGGGCCCCAGTGCTCCACTTTGATCCTTTTTTTTCCCTCTTTTTGTTCATGAGGATTTAATCTAGTGACGAGAAAGCAAAACAAATGCATTTAGGAAACTCCGGGAACTAAGTACAGTTTTCTGGCCTTTAAAATGATTGAAGTGGGGACGAAGGCGGAATGAAATCCTGTTATTTTAGTTTTTTTTTTTTTTTACTCTGCACACAGACAAGGCAGCATTGTACTGCTTTCACCTAGCACCAAGATACTCGTCCGATGTCTTGTTCATGGCAAAGTGAAGCAATCTAAAGACAGGTTACCTGTCAGATGGGTGGATCGTCAAGCTATTAGGGCTGTACATTTGATGTGATATGTAAGCAGATCATTTCCTAGTGCCTTCCGCATAGAGATGATGCAAGATTGATTCTAAAAGCGATTGTAAAGGGTTTTTTTTTTTTAAATAACCAACATCTTATACTTACCTGCTCTCTGCTCTGCTTTTGAGGTCCCTCACCAGCGCTCTCTGCTCCTTCTCTCCCCCAAGTGCCCACATGGCAAGCAGCTTGCTATGAGGTCACTTGTGCGGGCTTGATCTCGAGCCAGGCTGTGTGCTTCTATAGACACGCACACCACAGCTGAGCCACACACTCCCCCGCGCACGTGCTCCCTTCTCACAGGATTGATTGACAGCAGCAGGAGCCATTGGCTCCCACTGCTCTCAGCCAAGAGACAGAGAAGGGAGAGGGGAGAAGAGCCCCTGCAGAAAGCACAGCACTGGATTGAGAGAGGACTCAAGTAACTGTTAAAGGGGGGGGAGAGAATGAGGGAGATACGATTGAAAGGCTTTTTACCTTAATGCAGAGAAAAAACGTTTTACCTTTATGACCAAATTGGATGAGAATTTTACTAGTACTACTTTGAAGTATTAACATGGGTTGGGTTCTTTTTCCTAATATCAACAATTCCATCACTTAACTCAAAGTCTGTCTATTCTTATAAAATGGCACACATGCACATGTCCTTTGTTACATCTATATGGGTTAGCTGATTTTTACCTAAATTCATCATAAAGCTTAGTCTGAGACTGTCACAGGACTTCTCAAATCCAGGGTAGGCAGTGGCAATAATCTTTAGATCTTTAGCAAAGACGTCAATTAGTCATTAATAAAAACACACCCCTTTGCTGAGAAAGTGATGTTCATGGGAATGCCTACTGATGCAATACAGAAAACATGCATGCAAAGTTATAATGCAAAATCTGGTGTTTCTTAAAAGATGGAGACCTGGGTTACCTCAAGAATTCCGATATAAAGGATTCTCTACAAGCACAGTAGTGTGTGTGTGTGCAATAACTACTCCTGATTCCCAATCCATGTTTGCTATCACAGTAGCTCTAGCCTCAGTTTCATCAAGTGGTGGCTTATTAGTCTTAAGAGAACTCAAACAATGCATGATGGCTGATGATATACTACTCACATTATATACGCTTGCATTATTATTGGTACTTTTACAAATAAAAAAAACCTGCATGAAAACACTGAGCTTGTATGTTGGTTAAGAAATGGTCTCTAATTCCTGGCACAAGATGCTGAGCTAACCAGAGACAGCGGCTCCATTAAGGGCCTTTTACATCAAGCTGTGTCTGACTTCCAACAATTATAGCCATAGGCACAGAATTAGTGAGCATTTCAAAGGTAAAACTCCATGGAGGCTTAGCACAGCTTGATAAGATAAAGAGTCAATTCATATTAAGTATTTAGCATGCTAACAAAATGTTAAAATATTCTGAAAAGTATTTAACCTTTAGGTTTCTACCCCCCTGTTGGCTGCTGCCCTTTTTGCTGACTCTCCTACTGTTCTCTTTCCTGAGCTCCCCTGTAGAGGTCTCCTACTGGACAAGTGCCCACATTATAATGTTCGCCTTCTGGAAAATTATCTAAGCTAGTAGTTATATGTTGCATTAAAGCCATTTTCGCTCCCTTGTTTCCTCTTAAATCCCCCCTGCCAGGACCACCCTCTGATACTAGAAAGTGTTAACTGTGGTGTGCAGGGTTACAAAAATCAATGCGCTCATGGGATCTCCAGACCACCAGCCACCCTCCCCTGCCATCTGTGCTGGCATGGCCCATGAGCCTGGAAGATTAACATTTTCTTTTCCTGAAGCTGGATCCTATTATACTTTTACCTTGCACTGTTTGTGCATACAGCTGCCATTCCTTTTATTAACCAAGTAATCTAAGAACGAAAAACTACATGATGGAAACAATCACTACACATTCAAAATTAAGTGGTTGAAAAATGTTTTTCCACTGGGGTCTCACGTGTTAAGCTCTTATGATCCCCATGGTTTACATACTACAAACATCAAAACAAAAACTATTGTTAAACATGACTATACATCGACTTCTAAACATATAAGTTACAGCAATCACATTCACATCATTTAACAGGAATTAAAGGCTAAGTTCACTTTTTAGAAAAACATACTGTATATACTCGTGTATAAGTCGACCCAAAAAATATGGGAAAACTTATTGACCCGCGTATAAGCCTAGGGTGGGAAATGCAGCAGCCAGAACACAGGGACAGGGAGCCAGAACACAGGGATTTTAGCCAGGAGACAGGGATATTAGCCAGGACACAGAGACTGTAGCCAGAACACATAAGGGATGAGTAAGGTAGTTTCACATTAAACAGAGCTGTGCTGCTTCTAAGAGCCGTTCTGTGCTTGTAAGTGTGACTAATCACATTGGAATGTAGAGAATGCTGAGAGAGAGCTGCAGCTCTTCACTGAGATCAGGAGGTGGGCGGGACTGAACAGCTAATATCAGCTTGTCCCGCCCACCTCCCCACATCAAGCTAAGAATCTGACACCTCTCTCAGCATTCTCTACATTCCAATGTGTTTAATCACACTTACAAAGCACAGAACGGCTCTTAGAAGCAGCATGGCTCTGTTTAATGTGAAACTACTCATCACCCACAGACACTGACTCGGGTATAAGCCGAGGGGGGTCTTTTTCAGCACAAAAAATGTGCTGAAAAACTCGGCTTATACCCGAGTATATACAGTAATAAATGCGCATATTTTTGATGAGACAAAAAAAATGGGAATTTACTTCTTTCTTTTCCCTACATGAGCCTGCAAAGCTTTGCACCAGCGGTCATTGAATTGTGGGTCCAATGTCAGGCTCCTGCAGACATTTCTTTCAGCTTTCCTACTCATATCTTTGTAAGGGCTTTCTGTTTGAAAGCTGGAGAAAGTGTCAGTTGACCAAGAGAGCTCTCATCAGTGCCCTTGCAGTCCATTGAGAACGATAAGCTGTCTTCTGCACTGGAAGACCGGACTTGTAGCTTCTTTATACATAGAGTGACAGGAATGAAAGACGGTGCTGTGCGGGCAGAGTCTCCCACAACTGCAAAGATTTTAAAATGTGACAGCAGCTGCAGGGGAAGGGGTGAGCAGGGCATGAGCTGGAACATGTTACACCCAAAACACGGGTGTAACATGTTCCAAATGTAAACTTTATTACTTGATTACTATGGGATCTAAGTACCCCATACCTTTTTGTTGACACAAGACTGACATAGCTTTCATCTAAGATTCACAAATTTTCTACAGATCCTAGATTCAATTGGGAAAACCTGTGAAACCTGGGTAAAAGTTGTGGGACTCTTGTGTGAAAATAATTTTAATAGCCACCTATGCCTTCTGTGCATCACTTTTACGATCTATGTTTTTTCTCTATGGGATTTTGCTTGTTTGTAGAATTAATAAAAAAGAAAAAAGAAATAAACAAACAAGTATATTAAACATATGTTGACAGCAAACAGTTTCTTATACATTTTACTGCACCAATGGTGTGGACGTGTGAATCATATATAAACAGAATTCTAGATGTAGAAAAGTAAAAAAAAAAAAAAAAATCAATACAACTAATCACCAACATTGGAAAAGAGACTGAAAACTGAAGTTTTCATGAAAAGAGCAGTTATATAGCACCACGTGTTGCTGTTCTCTTCCCCTAATAAAAAGAAACTGATTGAACTTACGAGTTGCACAATGTAAAGAGAATTAATTACAGTCTAGCCCTGCAAGGGTGTTTAAATTACTGCTCATAGGCCCCTCATAATTAGGTTTATTCTATAGGGCTATGGCACTGAAATCCCCATATGGCTTCATTTTCATTCCAACAGCTAAGGGCTTAAACCTGGTGTGGAATGACACAACTGTTTCAAGCCCTACTATACTCTACAATCAATAGGCAAGGTAAACAGGCCATCACAACGGCTTGCCTTGCAATGTGCGCGCAGAATGTCCACGTCCCAATGAGGCGTTTTGCCAACATCCCTCAGATCCACATCAAATGTAATTTTCAAACCAATTAGCTCGGAAAGCTTCAAAACCAAAGCAGTGCCTTCCATGTTCTAATTACCAGGCCATCCTATTCAATTCCTAATGAGAGAAAAGACAAAGCCGGTATATGCATTAGGGTCTACTTCAAGAATTCCTTTTCTTTTTGCAAACAGATCCTCTTTTGTTCTGGTTAAACACCAATTACTCGGCTCTCTCTAACATGCAAATGAGTTGAAATTAGGGCACCGTGTATTTCGATCCCACTTCTTGGCAAGTTTGAATAATAATAATAGTAATAAAAAGAAAAATATTTTAAAAAATGCAGACATTTGCACAGACCAGTTGCAGCAACCCTTCTGGGGGTTTACAATTGCAGCCACTTTGTACAATGCTAATGTAATTTACAAAGCATTCTTGTGTGATCTATTGCTGTTCCCATCAGCTGAAATCCTATGAGGTAGAAGTAATAATAAGCCCTTGGCTCTTTTATATAGAACTCCACCAAAATCTTTCCCTATTTACTTTCACCTCTGCTTGGCACTGCACTTCTCTATTCATTACAGCAGAAGAGAAAAGAACAAGGCATATGAGTATTACTAGCCCTTCTGGATCATGAAATCAACTAACCATACTCTGAATGAAGCAACCTTTTAAGTGCTTACGCATCAGCAATAAAAGTTGCAGCAGAATGCACTAAGTACCATCATGGCAGCTCCTCCCATGGAGACCGGTATACTGCACCTTCCTAGAAGTGTATTACGCAGTATTACAACTAATGGGTAGATAAGAGAAAGGATAAACCTCTGGAGAACAGGGAAGCAGGTGTGCAGTCATACTGCATAGCAGCATCTTATTGCTCATTTTTTTCAGCTTTTACATAAGAGTTCTCATACCACAGAAAACCAATATCCCATCCGCTCTAGTTTTTATTTTTTAAAGAAAAAAAAAACAAATAACTAGTTTTAGCCTTATTAACTGCCTTTATAAGTACTAATAAAATATAATTTCCAATTAATAAACTATTTAGATTCTAAAAGTGTTTTTTTTTTAGAAAGTAGTAAGCAAATACTGAAAATGGTTAGATCTGCCATGATTTACTTTGATGGTATTTCCCCCATTCTGATTCTGCCACATGTGCCTTGGCTTTTAATTCTATGTTTGCTTTACAAATAAATAAAAATTGTTTACAACCTGAAGAGAAAAAAAGTGAAAACTGTATGTTTACTTACAATTCTAAGAACACATGCATTATGAGTGCAACAGAAAAAGTGAAACAATTATGAGTGCCCTGCACAAATTCAAGTTAATTGGATAAATCAAGATTTCCTTCTAGACTGATTAGTATTGCATTCGATCAAATCAGAAGTTACTTATTACATGTTCTTTAAAACACCCACCATATGCAATATGTGTGGGCACCATTAAAACAGTCTTATACAGGGCCAGATTTCCATTACTGGAACCTGTAGGCACAAAACCTGTGGTGCCTAAACCAATACTTCTGCGCAAGAATCACCTCTTTTAAAAAGAACCATTTCTGGCTTTTCTGGTACTGGCTAGTTAAAAAGCTTATTGGATTAATGCATGACTACTGCTAATAGGGGGGTGTCTCCAATAACTATACTGCCTCTTGCCTGAATATGTAGCATGATGGCCTTATTTTCATAGGTTTAATATCACAATATGGCTGAATGACAAAATACAATAAAATGTAATCCAGAGCTTAAAATAAAAACCTGAGGATCTTTTTTTTTCATTTTGATACTTTTAAATTTAATATGGATTTGTGTTTTTAACACTACATTAATCCCCTTCATTAGGAAGGTAAAACAAATATTAAAGTGTTACTAAACCCACAACAGTAAAATCAGTCTGTATATGCAGTAAAGCATGCTTGTTAGGCTCACTGTGGAACCTAAGGGGTTAATCCTCTGCATTGTGTGTAAAGGCTGGGCCAATCAGCACTGTCCAGACAGAGGGTCAGGGGTTATGGAGCCTTATAGGACAGTCAGAGGAGAATGAAAACTCCTCCTACAAGTTTTAACCAGTCACAAGACTGCTATATACTGCCGAGAAAAGGTCAATGGGTGCAATGCTTTAAAAGCAGCAATGTAAAATAAATAAATAAATGCACATTTTTTTACCTGCAAACTATATATGAGGACTGTGTGTACAGAAATAGCTAATCACACACTTGCTTTATTCTTCTATATAATGGTAAAACATTTTCTGTACAGCGTTACATAGAACATTTATTGATCTATACCAATTCCTGCAGTCAAACACTTACAGCTTAATGCACCAACATCTAACTTTTTTTTTCTTCAACAAATTGGGCTACAAGCCAAAAATATTTTGATAATTTATGTTTTCTGTTCAAACAATTATGTAAACTATCCTTAATGCCGGTCTTACCTAGGACTATTTTTATCTGACCCAACAGATTTGAAGAACTTGTAGGAAACAAAATTGAGCTGGGTTGTTTCCTATACAAAAATGATTGAAATGGTTGATAACTGATCAAATACTGAACAAACCATGGTTTAATACAACAAAGAATAATTCCCAACAGATCATTATTAACAAGAGACTTCACTAATTTGAGCGAGTAGTGAGCAAACGTAATTTAAAATTTGCTTCTTTGATATATTGAATTTTACATTTATTTATATATCTTGCATAGTCTGCCAAATCTTCATAGGATTGTCCCATCAATGTCTGGCTTGAAAAATACAGTGGCATGCAATATCACAATCCAAAGATAATGAAGCAAGATAGCTTCACCTACTGAAACCCTTCTTTATACAAAGCATATACAGTATACATAGTCAGCAGCAAAGCTTGACCAGGATGACAAGTTCCTGAAGAAACAGGGAGCCAAGCAGGCCAATCTAGAAGGCAATCTTAGAGGGTAACTCTAATCAAGGTAAAAATCACCAATAAACTACATCAGCAAGTTAAAACTATATGTAAAGCCAAAACGTTTCTTTTGTTTTGGGCACAATAAAGAAAGGTTAAAACCATCAGTTTACTTTTTCCTGTTCGAGTCCCATTGGGGAGATTTATCTTTGTTTTCTGTCCCAAACACACAGGAGGAGGTGAAAAGAATTTCTATAGAAGACAGGGAATTCCGCTCTGACAGCTGTCACCAGAACAGGGGAACCCATTTCAAAATGTATCCTCACCTCCTGTTATGGCGACGGTGGAAACTACCAATCAGGACTTGTGTACAACCAGCCTGTTGGAAGGCTCCCGCCTTCAGAATACAACACCACAGCGGGAAAGATTCCCCCATCCACGTTGAAAAAAAAAAAAAAATCACGTATGGCCAGCTTTAGTATGTATTTTTCTCTGAGCTGCAGCTGAAGCTGAATATAATGTTTCAAATTCCAAATGTCAGCAGTTTCTTCTAAATAAGACAATTCGATTAGAAAAGGATTCCTTATCAAATTACATTGTTTTGTGTTCATTGACCAAAAGGTCACATGGAACCCACAGAAGCAGGGCTTAATTTAAGCCTAGGGCATACCGGAAGTTTTTTATTCGTTCAAGCCAGCAGGCTGGAACAAACAAAAAACTGAGGAGGTCACTGTACCAACTATGTAATGTAGTACAGCAATCTCATCTGCTGTGCTATGGTGTGCTGACAGGTGGATCACCCCCACCAGAACACACTGGTTAGTGCTTACAGGCATTGGCTGCAAGTGCTGATTGGATGCAGATTGGCTGCTGACTCTCCAGCATGCTCATTTAACAGAAGCCAGCCATTAGACCGGCTTCTGTCAGATGAGGAGCTGTAGACGCAGGCAGAAAGTTGGCTGGTAACTGCCGAACCAACCGTTGCTGGCCCATGTGTACCTAGCTTAAAGCTTTGTGTTCTGTTAAACCCCTAAACAATTTTCTTCAAAATTGTGTATCCCAAATTAAAACAAAGGCAATTAAATGAAAAAATATTTTGATACACTTGATACAGTGTTATTTTCCAACAGATTTGCCTAGCCTGGCTCACCAGTGAGGTTCACGCAAGCCATAAACTACTATGATGAAAACATGAGTATGCCTCACAAAGATTACCAAGGAAAGCCATGCAGATAAAAAGATTGACATTATGTCAGCTGAGCAAGGCATATTACACTAGACTTTAATGTGTAAGGCATTAAAACCAAACTACAGAAACAGTGCTGCGCTGTGTTATAACATAATCCCTCTTTGATGGACAAAAAGGGAAAGAAAAAACTTCTTCTGTTATTAAAGGTTTCCAATAAGCTTACAGTTATTGATGGAGTACAGAAAGAATAGCTTTTTCTTGAATATAAAACAGGCTCCAGAACAAAAGGTTTGATCTACATTAATCTGTGTGTTATTTGGGGTAATCTTTTATCGCAGCACAAATCTGAAGCTGAGCGCTAATAGAGAGCTTGACGAACAAAACATTTTTACAGCTTTTGAACAGGTTGGGACAAAAAAAAAAAATAGGACCCATTTTTACATAATTAAAATGCTGCTCTGTAAAAATAAACGAGCCATTTACTGAGCATCCAAACAAACCGTTCCGCACACTGATCACGTTGAAGCATTTTATGGCAGAAAAACATATTGGGCCTGTTAAAAAAGAAACCATTGTTCAGAGGGAATGGAAAGCTTTTGCGGGCATCTCGCATCAGAAAATATGTTTAACTATACGGTATAGTGTAAAATAAACATTTTGCACAACATTAAACAGACAATATGGAATTTCCATATTTTCTTGCTAAACAGAATTGCTGATTGCTTTCATACTTAAAGGGGAAATACATCCATAACAATTTGTTACACTTAATTACAGCAAACTCTTGCACTGTCTTCATTTATCTCTGTGTGCTTAGTTGCAATCAGTAGGCTCCAAATCACTGAAAGTGCCAGTGTGGCTAGAAACAATCTGTAATGGTATTTAGATATTCTGTGCATTTAATGAAGTTTGCTTTGCTATGAATGTACAACCATTCTGAAATCCCTTTCCATTTCATACAACACTCTGCAATTAAAAATCCACTTATTATCATAAAGAAACACATTTTACATCCTTCAGCCCTGGTTCAGATATGTGTGATACGGGAACCAGCGCGATTAGAGCCGGTTCCCGCATCGCATCTCTCCCGCAGGCAGTTCACACTGCCTTCTACGAACTGCTGCGGGTGCCAATACAAAGTTAATGACACCCCCAAGATTTGTTCACAGACTGCAGTGCGAACTTGCACAGGAATCGAATTGCATAGGTGAGAACACCCATGCAATCCGATTCCAGTGAGGGAGAGAAAGACTCCTGCACCTTTTTTAGTGTGAATCTAATGCGAGTTCAGCCATACAATTGTATGGCTGAACTCGCATTGCTCAGAGATCGCATGTGATGTGATGCGGTGCAGGTGCGAATCACATGCGATCTCTGAGATCACTATAGTGTGAACCCGGGCTTAAAAGCAAGATCATTGGATAGATTCAAAAACAAAAAAAAGTTAAAATAGGGGTCTGCTTTTTTAGCAGCTTGTGCTTTTTTTTTTCTCAATTCTCTGATTCTAACCTGTTAACCAAAAGGAGTGATTTATAAACACTGCATGCACCAATTTAAGAAGCCAAAAGGACTAAACATTACAGGCAGTATATTAGACAAGAATCTTCTTGCACCTGCACCAGTCACAGGATAACTCTGCCATATAAAGTACTTAGATCCAAACTGAAAGGGAGTTTGGTGTAACTGGATACATCTGGGAAATCCTTTTATGTGGGTGCTCAAATACTGGTGTTTTTGTGAAGATAGTATTACTCACTTCAAATAAGCTTCTACTAGCATTTCACTACGCTGTATGAAATTGCTCAGTTCATTTCAGATTTGATTGAACAAACTCACTCAACCCCAAAGGTACCCATAGGCATGAACATCTGGCTCAAGTGACACTCTTATATGTTTTGCTAGCCTCAAAATGGACAAGGGACCAACTTTAGAAGGAAGGGGGAACCAAGGAACAGAAAGGTTAGAAAACCTTTAAAGCATTATTAAAGTATTTTTTTTTCTAAAATAACAAACACGTTATACTTACCTCCTCTGTGCAGCAGTTTTGCACAGAGCAGCTCGGATCTTCCTCTTCTCGGGTCCCATGCCGGCGCTCCTGGCCCCTCCCTCCTTCCAGTGCCCCCACAGCGAGCAGCTGGCTGTGGGGGCACAATGCGCTCCAGAGCCGCGGCTGTGTGTCCATTCATACACAGAGCCACGGCTCAGCCCTACCCCCTCTGTCTCCCGATTGGCTCACTGGCTGTAATTGAGAGCAATGGGAGCTAATGGCTCCCGGTGCTGCCAAAAGCCAATCAGGAGTATGAGTCCCTGAAGGGCCAAGGCTCTCATAGACATCGCTGGATCGAGAGGGGGCTCAGGTGAGTATTAGGGGGGCTGCTGTACACAGAAGTTTTTTTTTACCTTCATGCATGAAGGTAAAAACCATGTGCCTTTACAATCACTAACATTTGTCATTTTCCTCCATTAATAAAGCAACACATGATTCTTGGTCCCTGGTCTGCCCTGCCCCCTTCTCTGAAGCTTTTAAGTTTTTGCACCTAGCTTACAAATTGAAGGGGACCTTTTAAGATATAGTATGGTAGATGCCATAGTGGACTTTATATAATAGCTGAAGCCCTCATCCTGGCTATAGTACCAGTGGATTCACGCTCTTGGATGAGAGTTCAAATTTTTAGACTGAATTATTGCTTAATGTCAACAACCCACTAAGCAGTGAATACAGAATGATGGTTGAGATACCAGAGCCTACACCTTTAAAAGTGAACATTAATCTCTTATTAGGGTTACAGGTTCAAATTAACACTCTGTTCCTAGAGTTTCTCTGTGCCTAAAGTCTATAGGCAGATTTAAGGTTCCTAGACGGCTTTACACATTCTCTATAATTTTGATACACTTAGATGATAATTGGGAATTATAAGGGGGTACCTAATATACCTTTAAAGACCTTTGATAGAATAAGTCAGAACTATGTGCATAGTAAAAAAACAAGTTTTCACAAGTAACACTCACCATTATATGGTACAAGCAAGGATACATGACAATCTGCACTAGTAAACATCTGACCAAACTCATGTGTGTCTGGCAAACTATAGATGGGTATATTAAGAGTTTACCTCATCATTTAAAATAGTTTGGTGCCTTTCCACAAAATAAAGTGTGTGATGAGTAAAACCAAAGTAGATTACTAATAACACAAAAGGATGAAAAGCTGAGTTGCCACCATTAGCACTCAGACAAAAGTGAAAAACAACTTGTATGATATCTGTTGGTGTCAATTAAATTGGCCACCTTCTCATGGTTCATTGAAGGTTAATGAATGGCACCAACTTTCTACTCAGAACAATTCTTCTAGCCAGAACCTCTTAAATGGGAATACAATGCATTTGGTCAGATGGTGTTGCGTCTTACTAATATTAATTATATCTAACATGTTCTTACAGATTATCTGCTGATTCAATACTTTCCATTACCCACAACAAGCAGGAATAAAAAATAATAAAATAAAAGCATGGAACATAAATTCATCACAAAGCATGGTCTCTTGAGCTGTCAGATGGTGCAGGCCTGCAACGGATGTGTGCTATATTTTATTCAACGATTTTCTGGGAAATTAAAGGTTGTTCAGAAAAGACTAGCCCTTGTTTACGGCTGCAACAGTGGGGGGGTCTATGGGAAGGATTCTGACAGGAAACTGTGGTTTCCAACTGCAAATCCTGTTCTTGTTCTCCCTCCCTATTTGTGGCGTAACTTAATTGCAAAGAACCAACCACACCATAAAATTAAAAAAAGGCTCAAGTGATTGTGAATAGGAGAATAGGCTCCAGCTGTAAAACTACGAATGATTATAACTAAAGTCTAATAATTACCGATAACATTAATTTGTTGACAGTCCACATATACAAACGATGTTTACAATTTAATGTCTTTACCTTTACCGTCTAGACTTGTTTCTCGACTTCTTATCCTACAAATACATGTTCACGACGGACGAACAATAGATTAAATATGACCAAAATATGTCGACCTCGGATAAGAGGATAAGTGTTAGTGAACTCGGAAAAAAATTAAAATACCACACCAA
>BLSH010286071.1:1727321-1767686 GCA_018402905.1 Glandirana rugosa | reverse complement strand
ATGTGTCCATACACACATAGGCTTTGAGTAGCGTTAAGTGGTAGGAAAAAACCTACTGCCAGTGCATCCAGGAGCAGCAGAGTTTTGGCGGAAAAAACGCTTCACACTACTAAAAGCTGCTAAACGCTCGTGCTTGATCATGAATTCATTTCAATGACCAGAATAAATTATTTACATTAACATCGAAGAGCTTGATGCCTGTAAAAGCTCCTAAAATCTTGTAAAAGTTTTAGACACTTTTACAAGCATCGGGGCATGTTTTCTGCTAAAACGCCGCTGGCTTCTAGGAGAGTTAGGCTTCATGTACACGAGACATTTTTCTACCTCCCCTGAACGACTCAACTTGACAGCTAGAAACCAACGCTTAAAAACATACATGTAGCCATGTTTGCATGCCACGTTTAGCCGCGTTTGCGTCTAGAAGCTTTTTTTAAAAAAATAATTTTAAATGAAAAACCTCTAAACAAAAACGCTCCTAGACGTGAGTTATCGCGTTTAGGCGCGTTTACAAGCATTTGGTGTTTCAAATGCCTCTGAATATCCATCCTGAACGCATTTTTTTGCTTTCCAACAAATGCTTCTAAACTCAACTGCCTAGAAACGACTGTAAACGACTCTGTGTACATGTACTGATAAGATAACAGAGTTCAGGGGCAGCTGAAAAAAACAAACACTCAACTGCCCCTAAATGTCAGTTTAGCAGCAGCAGCAGTGTACATGAGGCCTTAAAAAAATGCCATAGGTGTTTGGTCTTGCAAAAAAGTGTGGAATAGTTTGAAAAGCTGAAATTTTGTACTATGAAAAATAGTTCTACAAGACCAACTTCTATAGGGCACAAGAGGCATACCACATGCATAGGGAATCCAGTAGATGGGCATCACTAAAACTTACCACCAACAGGCCTCAACCTGTCCCCACAGAAATGTGCAAGCTTCCATGCTACTTTTTGTAAAGCTAAATAAAAAAAACCCTATTAAATTCAGTCAAGCATTCCTTAAAACAATATGTACACTGCTGCTTCTAAACTGACGTTTTTGGGGTTTTTGCCTAAGCCCCTGAACGCTCCTCAATAAAAGCCTATGTGTCCATGCACACCTAGGCTTTTAGGGGCGTTTAGGAGCAGCAGCCTTTAGAGGCATTAAAAGTAGAAGAATCATGTTCAGGAGAGAAGCTTTTGGGCATAAACCGCTTGAGCGTATATTAGTTTCAATGGCCAGCATAAATTAAAATTCTGGCCAGTGACAAACACTCAAATGCCAAATACGGGAAAACAAAACACAGCTAAACATGTTTGCGAAGCCACCATTTAGGTGCATTATTAAACACAGATTTGTTGTCAGGAGGAACAGTACAATAAGGGTCCATGCACCCTGGGCTTAAAAAATGTTGCTTCTACATGCGTTTTGCGTTTTTTTTTCTCCTGCCTGTAGAAGCAGCTAGATGTTATCCTATGTGTCAATACACATTAGGGTGGATAGAAGCATATTTTAAAAGGAGAGACAGAAAAGAAAGAAAAAAAAAATCACAAGTTAGTTTTTGATAGGAGTTTTCAAACAGAAAAAAATGCTAAATGCTCAAACTCTACTAAATGTGGTGCTTAGGAGCATTCAGCATTTTCAAGTGTACATTGATTATAGTGAAAAATGAGGGGAATATTTGCCCAGAACTCTCATAAACTCTTGTATGTTACTATGGGCATTTTTTATGCAGCTTTTTCTGCCAAAGGTTCTGGCATTTTTTCCTTCTCTAAAGGCCCGTACACATGGTCCGATTGTTCGCCAACAACGGTCGTCCAACAGCCTGTTGGCCGATAATCCGACCGTTAGTACGCACAATTCCACAGCTGATTTCCAATTGTCGTCCAACAGAAGTTGGCTGACAAGACTAGAAAACTTTTGTTAGCCAACAAGGTGTTGGCCAATTGTTGGCTCGTGTGTACAGAAGTTGGCCAACAAAAAGTTGGAAGTGCAAACACGCATGCTCGGAATCCAGGAAGTGTTTGGTCGTGTAAACCGGTGTTCCCGATTCACAAATCACATTCACCTCAACTTCCTCATTATACGCTCGTAACATGTCACTACGTTCAGCTTTGTTGGCCGATTACTTGACTGCCGTCAGTACGCTAGACACAACCGCCAACAGCCAATTTGGACAAAAGTTGGACGTTCGGTTGGCCAACCATCTACACGTGTGTACGAGACTTTAGGTGGCTGAACCTGTTGTTGAACTCCTGTGATCACCTGTACATGAGCATTCAGGATGAAGGGGAAGAAGCAACCCTGAAAGCCAATCAGGCTCTACTATATTGCAAAGTTTTGTGAATTAGACAAAATTGATATTCTATTTCTTCACTATCCAGTCACAGTAATGCCCAAGCTGGAATATATTTGTATGTCGTCTAGCAGGGCTGTCTGGTTTAGAAAACTGGCTGAACAAAATGGCAAAGGTTTTTGCAGGTGATAGAGTTCCCAAATATGTATTTCTACTATGTATTTTGCAGTTTAGCCTACACCAAGGTTCATTCTCAAGGATGTTTACCCTCATCCATGTGTTGTGCAGTTGTGCTCCGTCTCCTGAAGCAGCTCCGCACATGTTCATACCAGAAGTAAGCTGCCAGATCATTGACAGTCAGAAGCAGGAACTATGAGGTTCACATCCATCAGGAGAGTATACCAAGTGGCTTCAGGGGATGAAATACAACTGTACACCACCTGGAAATTTGACTGAGACATTCTTGTCAGTTTTAAATAAGAGGGAAAGTCAGGGTCAGAATGTTTGCAAAATATAAATAGACCAGTTAAAAGATTTGCAAGTGAAGAGCTTGATGTTATTCGATGCATTTCAGGCTCCTTTCCATATTATTGTCCGAACAGGGTTGGTGTTATGCTCAACAATAACCAAGCTGCAGATGTGTCCATTATTGTCCAACTAAACAGATAATGCACGTATGGGTTCTCATCCAAGTCCATTGTTTTGATAGAGATTTTTTATGTATATGTGTTATCTTCCCAGAAGATGTGAAATCCATTTTTTTCATCAGTTTATTCTGTGATAAGCTGCATGCTGGCATTTGTCTCTGTAAATCGTAAATGCAAGGCATCCGTTCACCATTTTTCTGTTACAATGTTTTTATTAAACATTCAAGAGGATATTACAAGCCATAGTTTGGCCATTCAGGAGCGACGTTGAACAGGCACGTAAAGAAATAGCATATGTACGTATGAGAACTAACATAATTGTAAACGGTTACCAGGACCAAAAAGGACGCTTAATCTCATAGCCTCCATATCAGGAATGAAGAGGAAAGGCAGGGAACAGGGGAGGAAAAGAAAACAGAAAGAAAAAAGAGAGAGGCCCTGAGTACCACAAACTCGGGACCTGTACAAGATAGCATTAAAGTCGACCATAGCTAGTTGGGGCAGGGACGGGCAGGAGTAGCATATCCAAGGGTCCCAAACTTTCACAAATTTTGCATGTGAATGCTTCAAAATACTGGACATCTGCTCATTAACCATTAGAGCGGTCATCCTGGTTTTCACCCTCTGGAAAGCAATAGATAGAGCCTTCCATGCCTGGGCAATAGTTTGCTTGGCAGATATAAAAAGGTATGAGGCCAATTTCTGCTGAGGTATGAAAAGACCCAGTATAGGGCAATGGACAAGAGCCAGTCGGGCATCCTTATGGACCATTACATGAAATAAGGTCTGTAGTAGGCCAAAGACCTGGACCAGAAACCGATCAGACACAGGCATGACCACCACGTATGAAAGACATACCCACGCTGACCACAATTATGAAAAGATCTGTCACTGCTGCCAGGATAAGCATGCCATGCCGGGACCCAGTACCACTGCAAGAGCCAATGGATCCAATGCAAGAATGAAAAGTGATGAGAACAGTGGACAGCCCTTCCTTGTACCCTGGAAAGGCATCCATTATATTTAACAGAAGCCATGGGGACGAGTATAGGGCTTTAATCCAGGCCAGAAAGTCACAGCCAAATCCCCACCACATTAGCACAGATTATAGGCAATACCAAGAAAGCAAACCAAATTCTTTGTATATGTTGAGGGACAATAAAAAGTCTGGTATCTTGCGTTAATGTAAAATATGGATTAGATGTATAACCTTGCGGATATTGTCCTCCGCCTGCCTGCCCAGGACAAAGCCCGCCTGGTCTCTGTGTATAAGAGTTTGGAGGTATTTGTTGACACAGCTACTCAGGACTTTCCCCAAAATCTTCAGATCCACGTTCAACAAAGAGATGGGTCTGAACAACTGTGGCTCAGTGGCCTCATCAGCTGTTTTAGGGAACATAGGAATATGAGCTTTAAGGGATTTGGGGAAGGGCTGAAACCGTTCACTATTTTTATAATCTTTATGGTAGGCTTTTCAAATTTTTGAAAAAAAATTGTGTTTTAGCATAATACATTTTCTGTCACATTTCTGCCATAACAGAATACCACCACCACCACTACATACGTCAGTCTGTATTCAGTTAAAAGGTGTATAATACAGGTTTAAATACTCATCAATACATTTTTTTCATATAAACAAGTGATAACCATTCCTTTCGTTTTCAGCCCAATGAGAGTCAAACAAAATGAAACATAGGTAATATATTTGAGTAAGTAGACAAAGCAGAGTATTGGGGGAGGGGGGTTGGAGGCATCTGCTACAGGACCATGCCCCAAAACTGTCAACATTACATAGTTTCTCAAATTCTATCAAACAGCAAAAATGTAAACCTGGTTTATAACCAGCAAAGAAATTACGAAGCTAGAATACATTACGATCATGGCTAAATATATATTTTTTTCCTACAAAACCTGGTAAACCACACCTTAATTCCTTTTTCACATTTGGGCGATTAGGAATGAGGAAACTGCCACAAAAACACGAATCGTGCATTTGGGTGCCATTCATCCTAAATGGCACCCCAAGCGCAGTGCAATTTTGCCGCGGTTGTCACATGACAAAACAGGTACACATGTAAAATTGTGCCTGGATCAGAGTCAAAATTCAGTTCCTGAGGTTGTTTGGCACAACAAAAATGCATGGGGCAGCCCATTCCAGTTTGGGGGCATCCTGCTATGCCAAAAAGGACTGTTCTGCAGGTTTTAGGGATTTAGAGGCCCACAGTTTAAAGGTTGAACTGAAAGAAACAATTTGGCCTCAAGAGGAGGGGTCTTCCCAAATTTTAGGCCTTCATTTCTTCTGCTTGGGTAGAGAAGTACTCACCACTCCCCATGACATCTTTTATGAAGTTGTCCAAAGCTGCTCCAAAAAGACTTGATTAGATTAATCAAAAGGCATACACAGAAGAAACGCTTTGCATTGCCTTTGCCAGCAATCAAAGTTGCAATTTGACCAATGAACTCCTGTATAACCGAGAGCACTTCCCAGGATACAGCTTAGGAGGGGGGAGGCCAAAATCTGGCAGAGTTAAGGAAGACTAAGGAATTTAGGGACTCAAGCAGAGGGCAACGATAAGGGACACTGAAAGCAGTCCCAGAATGGACAGTGGATCATGAGCTTAAGTAATCAGAGGGACTGCTCCTGTGCTTAGGATAAAACATGTTGCACTGCTTGATAACTACATTTTGTTGAAAATACCAGATAAAAACTTGGGTACTCATGAACTGTCTGCTGAGAGAGGGTGAGGATAAAATGGGCAGAGGTGACTGGGCCACTGTGGGCTGTAGCAAGGACAAACTGAGGTGGAACTTTGTGTCCCTGGAAAAAAATGAGCTATGGTAGGAAGATGGTACCTCATGCAAAAAGGCAGAAACAAAAAGCAGAGTGTGAGTGCAACATTCCATTAAGTGAGGCAGAACTTTATTCATCAGCATTTTAATCCTTTTCCTGGAGACCAATAGAAAAAGAAAGGCATAATGATGGCGTTGAATGTTTCTAATAAATATAGTAGCTCTCAATGCTAAACCCACAAAGATTACTAATAAATGAACCTTCAGAGACTGGGTTACACCAGAGGCTGTGCTAGGACTGTTGACTTGGAAAACGCACTGCAGCTACAATCCAGGCAGGCCGCGCAATTGTCCAAGTCCAGTAGAGTTTAGGTTTGGCCTCCTAAACTACTGTTGAAGAGCTTCATAATAGACCGGCTCAAAAAGCATGTACATATAGCCTTGATTGAAGAAGAGAATATTGAGGGGAAAAAATGGCTACTAAAGGAGTTAAACTTTTCTCAGTAGAGAAAAGATATCTATCCACTAGCAAAGAAAATTAAGGCATGCTAGGAGTGGGAATAAAAAAATCATATGTGCAACACATTAAGATCACAATAAAGAGTAATACACTACATCACTGCACATGTATACATTATTTCTAATGGTGCTCATATTGGCTGCCAAAAACCTGCTCTACAGTGGAGAAAATAGGAGATGCATCAAGCAACACTTCACCCAGCTTTACAAGAACATGCATTTCTACGAGAACTGAAGATTAGCTCAGGGCTAATATTTACTGCGGGGGGTAGAACATCCTATTATATTACAGCTGCTTACAACTTTGAACGAAAAAGGACCTTGCACTGAAGCCCATAGTATTTGTTTAAGAAAAAGTTTTTTACAATGTAGAAATCCTCTGCAATTTCTTTATATACAGTATCTCACAAAAGTGAGAACACCCCTCACATTTTTGAAAATATTTGATTATATCTTTTCATGTGACAGCACTGCAGAGATGACACTTTGCTACAATGTAAAGTAGTGAGTGTACAACTTGTATAACAGTGTACATTTGTTGGCAACAAAAGTAAGTACACTCCTAAATGAAAATGTCCAAATTGGGCCCAAAGGTGGCCACAAAGTTTTGTGTGGCCACCGTTCTTTCCCAGCACTGCGATCAGGTCCACTTTGAAGTTTTTCAGGCGGACCTGATCGGATGCTCCATTCAGCCCTATGGAGCGGCAAATGTTAGTGGCGACATGTCCGCTGACATCCCCGGATATCTGATTCGATCCGGTCAGTGAAATTCAGGCAGATGGAAACCCTATTTTCCATCTGTCTGGATAATCGGATCAGATGAAAATGGACAAGCGGTCCGTTTTCAACCAATCTCCATAGAGGACAGTGGGACTTTGACAGGTCCATCTCCGCACAGTGAGCGGAGACGGATCTGTCATCCGCCTGCTCAGCGGGGAACAGTGGATTGATCCCTGCTGAGCAAAGCGGAGTCCGTACACGGACAAGCCCGTGTGAAAGCACCCTCTCCCTCTTGGGCATGGAGTTCACCAGAGCTTCACAGGTTGCCACTGGAGTCCTCTTCCACTCCTCCATGACATCACCAGAGCTGATGGATGTTAGAGACCTTGCACTCCTCCACCTTCCATTTGAGGATACCCTACAGATGCTCAATAGGGTTTAGGTCTAGAGACATGCTTGGCCAGTCCATCCCCTTTACCCTCAGCTTCTTTAGCAAGGCAGTGATCATCTTGGAGGTGTGTTTGGGGTCATTATGTTGGAATACTGGCACAGTCTCCAAAGGAAGAGGATCATGCTATGCTTCAGTATGTCACAATACTTGTTGGCATTCATGGTTCCCTCAATGAATTGTAGCTCCCCAGTGCCGACAGCACTCATGCAGCCCCAGACCATGGCACTCCCACCACCATGCTTGACTGTAGGCAAGACACACTTGTCTTTGTACTCCTCTCACCTGGTTGCCGCCACAGGACATGGGTCCAGTAATCCATATCCTTAGTCTGCTTGTCTTCAGCAAACTGTGGGCTTTCTTGTGCATTATCTTTAGAAGAGGCTTCCTTCTGGGATGACAGTCATGCAGACCCATTTGATGATGCTGAGCATGTGCACTCAACCCCTTTGGTTAACAATGGTGAGGCCTGTTCTGAGTGGAACCTGTCCTGTTAAACCGCTGTATGGTCTTGGCCACCATGCTGCAGCTCAGTTTCAGGGTCTTGGCAATCTTCTTATAGCCTAGGTCATCTTTATGTAGAGCAAGAGCAACAATTCTTTTTTTCAGATCTTCAGAGAGTTCTTTGCTATGAGGTGCCATGTTGAACTTTCAGTGACAGTATGAGAGAGTGAGAGCGATAACACCAAATGTAACACACCTGCTCCCTATTCACACCCGAGACCTTGTAACACTAATGGGTCACATGACACCGGGGAGGAAAAATGGCTAATTGGGACCAATTTGGACATTTTCATTTAGGCATGTACTCACTTTTGTTGCCAGCGGTTTAGACGTTAAAGTGGTTGTCAACCCGTGCCAAACTATAATAAGGCTTACCTGTAGGTGCCCTGCATATCTCCCAAACCTGCACAGCTCAGGAGATATGCAGTGTACTAGATGTGCCAACATCATTTTGGCACATGCGCAGTGAAGAAACGGCCTCCGTGCCGTTTCTTCACTAAGATCGTGCCGTGACTGACGGCTCCCGCACATCGACACGCGACTCCAGCCAGTCACAGAGCCGGAGATCGCAGCCCCGGAAGAAAGAGGGGCTGAAGATGGATGCTGCCAGCACAGGGGACATCGCTGGACGTCGCAGTCTTCGTTTACAGGTGACACATAATGGGCTACTATGTGATGCATAGTAACCCATTATGCTTCTACTTTGCAGGGGAATGTAGAGGAAGTAAACCCCATCAGTGTGTTGAGCTATTTTGAGGGGACAGCAAATTTACACTGTTATACAAGCTGTACACTCACTACTTTACATTGTAGCAAAGTGTAATTTCTTCAGTGTTGTAACATGAAAAGATATAAAATATTTACAAAAATGTGAGGGGTGTACTCACTTTTGTGTGATACTGTATATACACTATATTGCCAAAAGTATTGGGATGCCTGCCTTTACACACACATGAACTTCAATGGCGTCTTAGTCCGTAGGGTTCAATATTGAGATGGCCCACCCTTTGCAGCTATAACCGCTTCAATTCTTCTAGGAAGGCTGTCCACAAGGTTTAGTTGTGTGTCTATGGGAATGTTTGACCATTCTTCCAGAAGCACATGTGAGGTCAGGCACTGATGCTGGATGAGAAGGCCTGGCTCGCATTCTCTGCTCTAATTCATCCCAAAGGTGTTCTATTGGGTTCAGGTCAGGACTCTGTGCAGGCCAGTCAAGTTCCTCCACCCCAAACGCGCTCATCCATGTCTTTATGGGCCTTGCTCTGTGCACTGGTCAAAATCATTTGGTGGAGGGGGGATTATAGTGTGGGGTTGTTTTTCAGAGGTTGGGCCTGGCCCCTTCGTTCCAGTAAAGCAGTGGTTCTCAACTCCGGTACTCAGAAAACACAAACAGGCCAGATTTTCAGTATTACCTTGGGGAGATGCAGACTAGAATACTGCAATCACTGAGCAGCAAATGATATCACCTGTGATGCATTTCAGTTATCCTGCAAACCTGGCCTGTTGGGGGGTTCCGAGGACCGGAGTTGAGAACCACTGCAGTAAAGGAACACTTAACATGTCAGCATACCAAGACATTTTGAACAATTTCATGCTCCCAACTGTGTGGGAACAGTTTGGGGGTGGCCCCTTCCTGTTCCAATATGCCTGAGCACCAGTGCACAAAGCAAGGTATATATATCAAGTTTACTTTTCTCTTGTGCTATAAAAGATGCATTTTGTAGCTCTTGTCCAGACATGCACTCAAGACGTATGATTTGTGGAACGGTTACAGTTTGGGCATGCGTAGAGTGGATGGATGCTGCCTGGGAAGGCTATAAAGGCAGCTTGCGTCTACACATTCTGCTCATTCAATTACTAACAGTTGCCATGTATTTTGATGCAATTGTTTCAAGGTACAGCATTGTCTATACACATGTATTTTACATAAGTTAGCCAGTTATAGATGATCGGGAACAGCAGAAATGTCTCACCAATTTAGTAACAGCCATAATACCTTCTGCTGCATTTGTGGTGAATACACGATTCAAAGGTCTGTTAATGGGGCCAGAGAAAATGATTGACACACTTCTTACAACATAGAAGACCATGCAACATGTCACAGAAGATTCATTTTCTGCATTTACACTTGGATTTCCTTTCTGAAACTCTAGGTGCAGTAATTGTCGAACATGGTGAAAGACCCACCTCTGTGAAATCCCATATATTTGTGACGCCCACGTCAATAGGTTATTGGGAGATCAGGGGTATATTGGCACTCCATTTAAGCTAACCAATTAACCCCTCACCATTCTATCCAAACTTAAATAAAAAAGTTTTGCCTTTAGTTATACTTAAAGAGAAATATATACACAGTTGCAAAATTTATTTCATATACTTTTTTTCTAGTATCTAATTTCTAAGAAAAAATGGATAGAATAATGAAATAAGCCAACTCCAGTATCAGTTGGATTGGCTAAGGCAGTCCTGTGTTTAATATTAATGAAAGAGTCCACTATTTTTCTTCCCCAAATAAGTAAAAATGACTTGAAAAATGAGCAGCTTGACATGCTCATCTTTGTAATCTTATCTAGTTTTAAAAGTTCTTCTGATATATCATAAGTCTCTCAGCATTAACTACCTTGTAGAAAGTTTAAAGTGTGAACATTTAAAAGGCACCTCACAGCCAAAATGAGTTTTTGAAACCATGACACCTCATGCTATATCCAGCTCAAGACAAGGGCCCAGTTGGATGCTAATAGTCTCTGCATATTTTATGTTAAATTGCCCTGTGAATCTCATTAGAGCCAGGCTACTAATAGACAGTCTTACCCTTTTGAAGAATTATTTTGCGTCATGTGGCAGAAGTTATATTTAGCCTAAAACAGCAGACAGGCAGCTGAGTTTTCAAGGAGCCAAGGTTTCACTACCTCACCCGCTCATGAACTCAAATAGGATACAGAATCAATAATTACTGCTTCCTCTTTCTTCCCCAAGTTTCACCCTTTCTACAATGGATAGGTAGGAGAGTCTAGTCTGGCCAGAAATCATTAATCATTTCCTGGCCTGTGCAGCTTTCATCCCCATTGTCTTAACATCCAGTCTGGCAGCAGATGAATCCCAGTGTTGCTGGAAAGACCTTTCCTCTGGCACAGCTTTGTTTCAGCTGAAACCTTACTAAAGATTCTTAAAGCAACATAAGATGCTATAAAAGGTGCTCTCTACAAACTACCCTTCTAACATTTCTAGGAAGTTCCAGGAATTTTCTATTTTTACGCTATACTCAGAAATTTCAGTCATCAGAACGCTTTATTACAAAGCGTTGGACAAATTCCAGGATCCAGGGAGTCAATACTTATCATCCTGAGCTCTAAGCTTTTTTTGTTGATTCTAACAATATGTATGATAGCCCCTGTACCATAGTTCCCTAAATGGGTACACAGCTTCCAAATTCTTCTTGTATGTATGGTAGTCCTGTACCATAGTTCCCTAAATGGGTACACAGCTTCCAAATTGTTCTTGTTTTGCTAACTGTACATATACTGTATATGCAAGCACTAAACATAGACATCCTTGGCTCATATTTCATTGTGCACACCTGGGTTATTCTTCTCTCCGTCCCACCCTTTCTCTTGGTGAAGCCAACAGCAGATGAAATTAGTCATTTGACTGTTCAGGTGACCCAATTGCAGCGGAATGTGGCTGCAATGCTTAATCACATCTGTAGTTCACTTCAGAAAAATCAAGGTGATGCATATGTGCTTATCACTAGTAATAGATTAAAACTACTAAACCAACCCGTGACAAAATGGACTATATGCAACATTTCAGGTGCCACAATTTACAATTCAAACATTGTAGTCAAAAAATCCCTGTTTGTACAAATGTATTTGAAAAAACTCCAACAAAGTAAAAGCACAGGCTGGACTATCACATTTTTAAGGAAAATCATCATGCAAAAGGCCAATATCGCTTAAACCTTTCAAAACACCACCATTACCATTTACAAATACAGACAGTCCCTGGGTTACAAGATATGTTCTGTATGTTTGTTGTTGTTGTTGTTTATTGAATTTGTATGAAAGTTAGTACAGGTAGATTTTATTAAGTGTAACTCCAGTCATAAAATTATTTTTTAGTGTTGGATAGCATAGGGAAGGGTTAACTAGCCTTGCAGTGATGTGGGATTGCTGACAGGTCGCCTGCACAGTAAGTGGCAGCATGAGGTGAGCAGCAAGATGACCACCATGCGGTTTCTGGGACCGGCCTGATGTCACGCTGCCTCCATGCGCTTAAGGACGAGTTGTATGCAAGTCAGATTTTGTAACTCGGGGACTGCCTGTACATCAAAGTGGGTTTGTTACATTACAATCAATGATGAGAGGGACTCTCAACCATTTTGATCTGCTTCATCAGAGGTGGACGGTAAGCTTGTGTAATTTAAAAAAAAATATATGAGTGTAAATATTGAGTAGCAACAGCCAAAGCTCATCTTCACAGGGGAGATAGGAGGAGAAAAAACAAGCAAAGTGTCTATCTGTAGAAGGTGAGCTACATAAAGATGATCTGCTTTAACAGGAATTAAGAACAGTGTCTCTGACTGAAAAAGCAAGGTGTTGCAGAATATATACGTTGCTATTGGCAACCAAAGTGAACAGAAAATCTCCAAAATGTAGTCCTCAAATGGACAACCACAAGTAAAACTGAAGACAACACTTTATTTTCCCATTTTGGACAGAGTAAAGAAAGGTTTTAACCATTGTCAGTTTTTTTATCGGTATCCCATTAGGGAGATTTCCCTTTAATTTCTGTCCCATGGTCAACAGGAAGTAAGAGGAAATCCCTCAAAAGTCAGGGAAATCCCCGGTACTCCCCAGAACTAGTGCTCCCATTGGAAAATCTCCAGACTCTGGGGAAACATGCCGGACCCCTGTCCCTCAAGACCTGGGCTTCAACAGACATGCTGTTAAAGCCAGTGACCATGCAAGATGGGGTGCTAAATTAGCCCCCAAGATGTAAAATCTAGTCAATATGGAAGAGTCCATGGAGTCTGATCAGGATTGAGTTTCACATAGGCCTTGGGAGGAAATGCATAGCTGTAGGTTGTCCTAATCCCACAGAGCATCCACAGCTTCCGTCTGAGGAACTTGCAATCTGGAGACAAACCTACCCAGTTTTTTGTCGTTCCCAGTGGCCCACATCCTGCGTCCCACACTTGTGACACAATGACCTCAGGTCCAGGCACTGCCAGCTGAGATAGTCTGCCTGTCAATTGACCATGCTTGGATTGTGAACAGCAGACAAGGCTGGAACGTAAAGTACTGTCTAAGACAGAATCCTTTCTACTTCTCTTGCCATGGCAGGACTTTCTGGTTTCTCCCTGATGGTTGATGTACATCACTGCCATGGCACTGGCTGACTGCGACTCGATCTCCAATCTGGAAGTCCACTGCCTGCAGTCCTAGAAAGACCAGTTTACAGACACAGGCTGAATGGCAGGGCCAAAAATCAAAAGTGCTGGGAATCCTCAGCAAAGGGTAGGAATTGTTGGAAAAATAGGGACATGCAAGTATGTGCCCTTGATGTGTACATAGGCCAGAAACTCTCCTGATATAGGAAGGCTATAAGAGACCTGGCAGATGTCATGCAGCATTTCTGGGACCAAATGAGGACATTCAGTACCAGGAGATCCAATCTGAGGCCAAAGGTTAGAAAAAAAAAGTTCAAGATATAAATCTTCCAGGCAACAGGGTCCAAGTATAGGTTCAAAAGTTACTACTGAGGTTATGCTGATTCAGACAGTTACATAAAGAGCCTAGCTCAAGCAGCATGTAGATAAAGTTTTGAATAAAGAAAAAATAGTCTTCAAGAAACGGTAAAAATGGGTAGTAAAATTGTTAAACATTCCTCAGTACAGAATATAAGTCTAACCTCCTAGGGCACCAACAACAGAGGCATGCTGGGAGTGAGAGGGGTTATAACAGGTTGGTCAATGTTCTTCCTGTAGGGAGCCCAATTGTCTCCAAAACCTGGGTTCCTCATTTACCTAGAAAAAAAATATGGTTTTTACCACACTGAGTGATCAATAATTTGCGCATTATGTTACAGATTGTAACAAGCTTAAGTGCAGGTGTCTCAGAAGAACCCTGCAGGACCACTGTAACAAACTAAACATCACTAAGATGCTGGAGCCGCACTGTGTCTGCAGATGTGCTACAATAGGAAGTGGCTTTCTATGGTGGCATAGGGAGAAGAGGAGGAGCCATGAGTGCTGGTGGAGGGCCTGAGAAGAGGAGGATCAGAGCAGCTCTGTGCAATTCTATGTTACATAGCAGGTAAGTCTAAAATGTTTATTTAAAAAAATGCACTTTACAATCACTTTAAAAGTTAGATCACAGCTCCTCCTCTGATTTCTGAAACCAAGCAGTGAAAGATGCTGTATATAAAACATATGTAGTAAAAAACAGCAATGATCAAACCACAAAATGAGCGCATCCCAGAAGGCTACCAGTATCTGAGTGATTTTACAAGCTTTCACTACTAACACAGCATCGTAGGACCAACCACATCAAATCAAACTGTCACAACTCATCAAAATAGACTAACAATCTCCACAACATGTTGCCACAGTTATGGTTCAATCAAGCTTTGCTTTTCTGAGGTTACATGCAAAGCATTGTCACATTCCACAGAGACTTCCCCTTGGCTGCATTTTTATAGCTTCCCTCCAAATATTATTTCTGAAATAGCAGCATCTTAAAGAGAATTCTAAGCCACCTAATTAGACAGGCATGTTTCTCAGACAAGACAATTTTCCTTCAATATCACAATGTAGTGTGTTGTGGCATGCACATTAAACAAAATAAATTAAAATGTTGTGGTGCACCTTTCTCTTTAGAATCAAAACCAACAATAAGAAAGTTCCATGTTATAAGATTATAGGCAGGCCACGACTTGCAGAATATTTTATGGAACCTCCATGCGCCCAGCACTGAAATGAAAGGTTCTCTCCTATTTAATTTATTCAGATTAAAAATTAAGACCGGCAAGCTTTCTTTTACCTTGTTTGTGAGTCACAAGACAGAGCGTGCCCCTGTCTTCTAATTCACTTTGGCTAGCTGCAACAGGAATTCCAGACAAACGGACAGACAGAGAAGTGAAAAAAACACAATACAAACAATAATTACATTACTCCGTTACCAGAGTGTGACAGATGTCATTTTGTCCAATGAATATGAAAATCCATGCTAAAAAGGTCACAAAGATGAAAGTATTCCTTGACAAGTGGACTGTATACTTATTCTAGGACAGTAAAATTAAACAAAGGCACCTGCCATAGAACTAGTATGTAGCATGTGGGTCTTGAAACGGTTATTTAAAGTGGATGTAAACCCTCACATATACCCAGTGAAGTGAACAGCCTCAGATGATACACAGGGATGAAACAAATCCTCCTAGATCATTTTTACTTGTATATGTGCGGTCTTCAGCTATATCTACTGTTTATAACAGCCTTTCTCAACCTTTTCAAAACAGAGGAACCCTTGAAATAATTCTCCGGTTTCGGGAACCCCTGCTAAAAATTAAAAATCTACAACTCATGATACATTAGTGCAGTGGTTCTCAATTCTGGTCCTCGGGACCCCCCCAACAGGCCAGGTTTGCAGGATAACTGAAATCCATCCCAGGTGATCTCATTTGCTGCTCAGTGATTGCAGTATTCTAGTCTGCATCTCCCCAAGGTAATCCTGAAAACCTGGCCTGTTGGGGGGGCCTGAGGACCAGAGTTGAGAACCACTGCATTAGTGTGATGGTTAATGGGAAGAATGCTCCTTACACTTGTGGTCATTGGGAAGAATTACCACCTTACAGATAGCTAAAAAGATCAATGATGTCATTGGGAATTTATCTGAGAGTTAGAAATTGACCATTGCTCAAGGAACCCCTTGCAACCTCTGGAGGAACCCTGGTTGAGAAACCCTGGTTTAGAAAGTGCACATCATGTTAGGAGATTTTCTCTTCCTGGTTAACACTGCAGTGAAGCCTGAGCATACAGCCAAGACACCTGATTGGAGGAAAGGCACACACCCCCAATCTCTTCATAGGTAGAAACTTCCAGAGCCGATTGTTGAATTGTTTAGGGCTCTGCTAATTTATAGCTCCCTCCCCGACACAAAACTCCTGCTGCTTTTTTCATTTGTGACAGAGAACTTGTCAGAAGTTACCATGTTGATAACAGAAGAAGGGGCAGGAGACAGCTACGAGACATAGTGCTTTGAAGAGAGATAACAAAACATTGCAGATATATGTGCCCAGCTCAAATTTCATGAATCAGGTGTACATCCACTTTAAGTCAAACCCTAAAAGATATATGTACTTTGATTTGTGGCAAAGCTGTTTGTAAAGGTGTATACTCTATTGGGGCAGGCAGACTGTGCTCCTGCACAGGTCTAATTTTTTTTATCTTTTCTTATTTTAGGTCAAGACAGATGAAAATTAAAAGTTTGCTACACATGACAACTGATCAAAGACTATTTACCAAATAGCCACTTATCCAAGTTGTAATATAAAAATAGAAGAGTAATTCCACTTCTTGTTTTAGAGGCTGCAAAAATAAGGGCACCTACCTACACATTTGGTGCGTGGACATACCCTATTATCACTAGCTTTTGGTCTAAAATTTTCAATATTCTCTTTACATCAACCCAGACCAATCAATTGCACTACTTAATCAGAGACCCCCAGATATCACTAATGCACAATTCTGGCTCATACTGTAAGCTATAACTGCAGACAAACTGAGTCTGGGGGTTTTCCAGGCCCTGGCAACATTCTCATGGAAACCAAAAGAATGGCCACCTAGGCCCTGGGTCCTTGGTGATATCAAGCCTACCCTACAAGATAAAGTCCCCAAATATAATAAAATGTGGCAGGCTTGTCTGATCCATATACTTCCATCAGGCTGCAATTCCTCCCTTCTGGAACCATAAAATGGCCAACGACACCCCCCTCAAGCCATTCGACTACCTATGCAACATTTCTGGACTGCCAGGAACCCCTTGACCTCCACATCTCCCCACCTCTCTTCTTTTTCGCATTATTCAACTCTGTGCACAGCAGCGTGTTGAGATGCACTGCGGTGACATGAAAAGTGTTACATAAAAATACAGTATGGTTCATTTCTATGCAGCACACCACAATGAACCAGTATAGTGTGAACAGGGCATGTGGAAACAGATCTATGTAGATGCAGAGCAACGCAACTTAGCAGTCATGGTTTGAATAAGCCCAAAAGGTTTTGCAGATAATTTCACATATAAAGGCAGCTGAAATTAACAAATCATTTTAACATTTAGGTTACCTATGTTTATGATATTTTCAGACTGCTTGCTTTTAATTGCACAGCTTTGTGACAGGTTTAGCGTCAGTCCACTATCAAATGAGTACTACTTTCAGAAACTGTCCTAAACAAGAAGCACAATATATGTTATCAGATGATTGCCTTATTGAGACAAGATATCCTTAGGCACAACAGAGAGCAAGAGAAGTACATAACCATTAACAACTTGTTTGTTTCCTCGTTTGCCAGGAACATGCCAAAACACAACAACATTTTGTAAACAAGTTCATGCGAAATGACAAAAATTTGTAAGCTCTGTTTCTCAATGAGAAAGAATGGAAATTAGAAGTTCCCGAAGGGGATCTGTACCCAGCTAAAGCATTCCTTATGCAAAAATTGTCTTGAATGGAGTAAAATAATTATCTGTAACAAGTGCACAGAAACATCCCATTGATCTGAACATGAGTGAGAAGCCCTTCAGTGTCATACTCATGCCGATAGTAGATGTGAAGGATGACACAATTAGCATCTGGATTCTTACAGTACAGTACTGTCAAACTTGACATGTGCTCCTTACGTAAGCTTAGCCTGCTGTGTTTATGCAGACACTGCTGTACTGTACAGGTCTGCCTAAGTACTTTTTGTTTGTAATCTGATGTTTGAGGCATGCATGTGCTGGTGATGCTGGAACCCTCCTTGTTGCCTCTCACATAGAAAACCTGTCATTGGCTCCATCTATCAAGTTCAATTATAGTCTCATTAAACCAGAGGAGCCTTTACCCACATGCCTTTCAGTAAACTCCAATGAATTGTGATCCTTTTTTTCAGTGATGTCTTGTCACTCCCAGCTTTGTACCGTGCAGCGCAGCCTGCAGGTTAGTGGTCCCTGGATAGTTTTCACCATCTCCCCTGTAAATCCCTCTGCTGCTACTTGGACTAATATCATCCTCACCCCGTCACTGAGTTTTGGGGAAGGCCTTCTCTAGACAGTCACAGTTGTGTGATAATCTTTTCATTTTCTTATAATGGATGAGAGTCCTGCAGGGAATGCTCACAATTTGGGATTTTTTTTTTTTTTAGGCCTCATACACACGGACGTTTTTTGACGCCGGCGTTTTCTGGCGTTTTTTGCAGCTCTCCATGTTAGTCAATGGCCCCATAAAAACGTCGGCGTTTCTGAGCTGTAGGTGGCGTCGGCGTTAGTGAGCAGAAAGTAGAACCCATGGCCATCGCGTTCTGAGGCTGTAACATTTTGACGTTTTTTGACGCCGACGCCACAATATGCCAAGAAACGCCAACATATGCCACCATATGCCACCTATTATTATACCGGCGTTTTCCGGCGTTTTTTGACGCGGACGTTTTTAGGTTGAAAAATAGCAGAGGGATGATTTTGTTCTAAAAAACGCCTATTGACGCCGACGCTCACTAACGCCGAAAAACGTCAATACATAACGCTGAAAAACGTCGCCTTTTTTTCCTTGACGTCGGGCCCGACGTTTTGTTTATTTTTTTATATACGCCCGTGTGTATGAGGCCTTAAGAGTACACTGCTTAATTGCCAAATGGCTCTTCATCCAGATAATTATGCACAGTCAGCTGTCTTGTTTGCTGAAACGGTATGGTTGTCACTATCATTATCTTCTAATTTGCTCCAAATCTAAGACCAAAGAATTGAAAAAAAAAGGGGGAATTTTTCCCTGATTAAAATGATTTCGATAAAGCAGTTGCACAGTAGAGAATCATGTGACAAGAGGCAGCAGGTCTGCCAAAAAAAATCAATTTGAAAGCATGCCAGATATTGTTAGATATTTGATAATATGTAAGGGTGGCACAGTGGTGTAGTGGATAGTACTTTCACCTAGAAGAAAAGGGTCGCTGGCTCGAATCCCAACCACGACACTACCTGCCTGGAGTTTGCATGTTGTCCCTGTGCGGGTTTCCTCCAGGTACTCCGGTTTCCTCCTACACTCCAAAGACATGCTGGTAGGTTAATTGGATCCTGCCTAAATTGGCCCTGGTATGTGTATGTATGAATGTGAGTTAGGGACATTAGATTGTAAGCTCCTTGAGGGTAGGGACTGATGTGAATGTACAATGTATATGAAAAGCGCTGCATAAATTGATGGCGCTATACAAGTACCTGAAATAAATAAATAATATGTAGTGAAGTAGATGTTGTGCTTGGTACATGTTAGTGTTTTCCTGCTAGCTTTATTAGATCACCAACAACTTGTTGATTCATATCTGTTTGATGATGACTGATAACTGTAGATTGTTAAAACAAGTAACGGGTTGCCCCAGACCAATTGCCAGCAGATTAAAGTAATGCTAAACCCAAAAAGCAAACATTTTTTATACTGCAGCTTACCAATTCTGTGATTGTGATCTGCATTCATTTTTTGAAGCTTTATTTCCCTCATTTTAACTTGGTAATCTGCCTGGTGTTGTTTTTCAACAGAATAGGCTGTCTTGCAGATGTAGACGTTAGAGCACATGTGTCAAACACAAGGCCAGTGGGCTGAATCCAGCCCCTAGGGCATTTCCTGTGGCCCTTGAACCCAGGGCTTTTTTTGGCAGGAATGTGACAAAACGTAGTTCCACCACCTCAGGTTCTCGCCCTCCACTCCCTGATCACCACTGCCACTTATAGCATTCTGTATTTACAAGGACAGCTTTCCTCTTGATGGCTCTCATAGATCCCTGCCTGCCTTGCATCCACAACGGGGACAAGGGAGATGCAGGTGCAGTGTGGGATGGGGCATCACATGTTAAGCTGCACTGTGATCCTTAACTGTGTCCAGGTGAGCAGATGTCTACCAATGGTTTCCCTGCAAGTGAGAGAGGGAGGCAAAGCCACCTACACTGCTGGGTGGTACTAGAGCCAGGCCAGGTGGGCGAGATGCGAGGAAGCTTTTGGGGGGGTTATAAGGGCTGTGGAGAGAGATGTGTGCAGAGGTGGGGGAGAGCGGTGCGCAGGTCAGAGCGGAGGAGGCTCACTCCTCAACTCTGCACTTTGTGCTTTATGCACCCCTAAACTCTGCACTCTGTATGTAGCACACCACTGAAACTGCACTCTAAACCACATCCCTAAACTCTGCATATAACACACTCCTTTTTATTGCTCCTTTAAGGTCCTCTCACAGATGGTGAAATTTAGCCACACCCACTGTTTGATGCATATCAGCTTTTATGTAAAACCTTTATCCAAAAAAGACAACAACTATTCATGTAACTGCTTACAATGCGTTAGCTGAAGGTTGGCTTGAAGTTGTTAGTGTATCTAAATATGCAAGTACAATGCTACTGTCCAATGGTGTCTCTGTGCTCCTTCATCCAGAGTGGAAACACTCTAATTCAGGAGGAGTGTTACTAGCCAGATCACCAGGAAAAAAAAGAGCCTAATAAACTGATGCAACCACCACATCCAATGATTGGTTAAGTGCAATACATTCCATTTTTGGTTTTGGGTTTGATACCGCTTTAAATTTTAAGAGGACTGTACAAATAAGAGGGTTTTTGATTGTACAGACATTACCCAACAACATTTAGGGTAAGAACTTGCCAAAATAATGCAGAAGGCTCTATAAACGTATAACCATAACCAGGTTACCAACAAAAGTTAGGTAGGCCATAGACGGCGCAAATTTTTTTCAAGAAGTGTGCACAGTTCCCCTATCAACACAGACAGTGCTGACAGGGGAATCTCTCCTGTTATAGCAGCCGCTAGTAATCACAAGTGAATCCAGTAGATTGGTTGTACCCAAGTTGATTGATCGATCCACTTGGTATATTCAGCCTGCCCACACATTTTAAATCTCAACCGGTTCTGGTTGAGCCAGCCAAGATTTGAACCATCTATGGACAGCCTTACAGAGGTGGAATGGTGCTTAGACAAGGCTTTATATTTGGTGAACCCTGCCACTTGTTATTAGGCTGGAAAGAATGGAAGGCACAATTATGCTACCACATGGAAGTTAGGTCAGGAATAGCTTTACAAAACCACAGGCAATATGTATGCATATAGCCAATAGATGGGAATATATTTCTTGTGTGATATATGCGACCATTTTACTAGGTTCACAAGTGAATCAGTCAAACGTCTTCATAATAATTTTCAAGGTATCTGTGGGGTATATGTTCTATTTATAACCCATTAAGGTTATCCTGAACATGCCTGTTAACATTTACTCTAGAGGCTCAGCAGCAACAATGACCTTGACTTCTGCCAAAAGACCATAGAGTAAGTGCAAGCAGTTTACATAACCCTCTTCACAACCAGGATTGCGTCTAAGCGGAGCTCAATTAATGTGCATGGTCTGCATTAAGTAAGCCACAGAAACAGCACGAATCCAATTAGTAAGATGTTAAATTAAGAATCTACCATGAGACTTCCAGTGAAGACATCTACACAAGAGCAAAGAGGGGGAAGTAAACTGCACACTGGAGTTTTCTGAGAAATCCTCGTCTTACTGTTCCATAAAACGACATGGCGTGTTTCAGTACTGCGGGCTAGTGCATAAGATGTTCTGCAGAATAAACTGGTTTTCCCAAAGAAACGTTTGCACCTAGCTTTTTCCAAACACACCATGTATATGCTAATAAACAGCTATTTATATGCCTTATAATCACACCCAATAAGAGCATTTCTTTTTCCCATTGCCTGCATATTAAAAATATACCGGTACATCCTGCAAAGTTCCCAAATAAAAAAAAAACAATCCACATGTTTCAACAGACTGCATAACCTTTATCACACTAAGAAATTGCATAATTATAACTGACACTACTATTATACCCATTCATTCCCATTTACAAATGCAATTTTAAACAGGAAACGTACTTAAGGGGAAACAAAATCTCACTTAATATTATGTAATAATGAAAGCTTGAAAGTTTATCTAAACCCTAAGCTAGGTCCATGTCACATGACTGGAGGGAGTTAGAAGATGTTTCACACACAGTGTGTTCTGAATGGACTGGATTGATGTTTCCGGCACTGATGGTTCCATGTGATGGACCAGCCAAGGGACATTGAGATGCATCCTGTAGGAGGCGATATCTCCTTGTAGCATGAATCAGGAACTGGATTACACTGGAGCTATCACTTTCTGGAGGATTGGAGGGTGTTAGATGCTGTATGATCCATATGGGTCGGATCAGTGAGGTGAGAGGCTTGAAGTGTCAATGGTGGATGGGACCTTCTGCACTACCGCACACACATTGTATGGCCTGCCTGCACTTACCTCACAGAGGGGATTGCTTAATCTTTTTTGGATTACTTTTTTATGGACTATAATGTTACGAGTAGGTTACCCATAGCGCTGCACTCACTTTTATTACTTCTATATCTAAACCCTAAACAAAATATAATATATTGCAGTATACCAATCTTTGGACATGATGGCTTAATTCATTTTCACTTTTCAGGCTTTTTTCCCTTTATTTTCACCTAGTGATCCTTCCAGTAAGTTACTTCCTGTCCATGGGCGACAGTACTCGCTATGCGTGATTTATCTACGGAAGAGCAGCGTTGTCACCTTTGGCTGCTCTCCTGATTTGGATTACAAAACCTCCCTCCTATCCATTACAAAGGTAAGATGGGTTGTAGTTTACAGAAGATAACTTGAGAAGCAAAAAAATTTGGTTGGAGATTTTGGTTCAATGCAAAGGAAGTGTTGCATCCACCTTGGTGAGTATGTATGTTTATTTTTTTATATTCACACACTTCTCTTTTAATCCCCTATACATCAGCACTCATACTGGGGTAGTGAGGGGCAGCATTCTAGGCCAATGTAGCGAAGTGTTCTGTATGCACAAGTTACAGCTGACAAGAAAAGAGAGCAGAGAGATGATCCCATCATTCTGTTGGCTGCTCCATTATAGGCTGGATTAAGGGAGGTGGCTTAGCTGTGTTGCTTAACCGAAGTAGTGCAAAGTCTTGTCACCAATGTTTTGTGTATTAGGGCTGTGTATATTTTAGGACTAGGAAGACAGAAGCACAAATTCTTTAACAGGTAAAATTGGTTGTGTATAGGTTCATCAATCATGTATTCAGTGGCCTGCTTGGAGATTAGCTTTACGAGCCTCCTCTGAAATGCTTATGGCCTGGCTGCCAAGCTAATGTAATCACTTTAGTACTTCCTGTGTCAATATCCCAGAACAAGAAGATGATTAGTAGTTCTACCTTCACTCTGACTTTTCCTGCTCCATGCTTATTTCTCAGACTTGTCTTGTTCCATGCTTATTTTAAGTCTGCAGCTCAAAGAACTGAAGTCACAAGACAGCAGGCAACTGCCACCTTGCCAAAGAAATTCAAAAAGGCAGTTTCCACATTACTCTCAGAAATGGGTTTCTTTAAAAATATACCAATGTTCCTATGGTATTCAGATAAGCAAGTTTATATCTGTCTTTGTAACCAGACTTAACAGATTTGCCATGCTGAACCTAGGCCCCACTTCCCTCAATTAATTATATCTGCTGAAGGCTAGGTACTCACTGTTAGTACATCTAGCTACAGAATTAACATTGTGGGAAAAGACAAACATCTCCAGTGCATAGGTACTTTTATGTGCTATGAATGCAGGATCACAGGAGGAATAGCAATGAGAAGAAACTTCAAGTTTGTATGGCAGAAGAAAAATCTACGCTACTTCAGAATAATTTTGCTACTTTCAGTCAAAGCCTCTAAATTGCATCTCATCCTGATAATCTCACAGGGTGAGAACTGCCATGCTGGGAAGCAGCAAGGAGAATTGTTAGTTCGAGGTAGTAGGCAGTTATACCACTCCAGGTTCCTGGAGAACAAAAAAAAATCTTTATAGGAAAGGTTTTACTACAGAAAAGTTGAAAATACACAACGCTGAAAACAGAAAATGAATACTCCATTGGTTAATTATTGGTTAAGTTGTCAGTTGTGACTGAAGATGATGAGCAGCAAATCAAATCCTCTATAAAGAACAATAGCAAGGGAGCAGCGCTTCCCAAACTATGATGTTATAACATTTACTAAGCCTGTCTGCAAATGAGACCCAGTTTCATGAAATCCAGATCAACAAGGAACCGCAATGGATCAGAAATAAAATGAGAGAATGTTGCATACACAAAGAATATGTTGCTTTTTTTCAATCAAGCTTTAGAGGTGAGACTTATACTGGGGTAAATTAAAGGATAAGTTCACCTTCGGGAGCGTGTTACATGCTCCCATCCATTTTTAGGGTGAAACATACAATATGCACCCACTGCAGCCACTCAGCAATCCGATCCCTCAGTGTGACAGCAGTATGGGGAGAAGTTCCCTGTACCAGCTGTCACTTTTTTAACCACTTCAGCCCTGGAAGGATTTCCCACTTTAGGACCAGAGCACTTTTTGCTATTCGGCACTGCATCGCTTTAACTGACAATTGCGCGGTCGTGCGACCTTGTACCCAAACTAAATTTGCGTTCTTTTTTTTCCCACAAATAGAGCTTTCTTTAGGTGGTATTTGATACATTGAGAGATATATGCAGGGCAAACAAATAGGTTAATGCCCTCATCCCTAGCAACATATACTCCTCATGCGTTTGCTCTACAAACAAAACTTTCAGCAGCTGAGAACAAGGAAAAAACACAGCATTTCTTAGGTGTGTTTTTGTGTGTCCCTCTCTTCTGTTGCTCCCATTTGACAGTACTAGTGCTCAAGCAAGCGAACAGCATTATGTCTGACTAGAACGACTCACAGCTGATACAAGATTCTTCCAAACAAATAAGTACTTCTTACTAGGACTTTCCTCAACTTTGTACATGTTCTGTAAGGCTCCTTTCACACTGAGGCGCTTTACAGATGCTTCTGTAAAGCGCCTCAAAAATCCACCCCAATGTGAAAGCCAGGGTGCTTTCACACTGGGGCGGTGCGCTTGCAGGACGTTACAAAAAGTCCTGCAAGCAGCATCTTTGGGGCAGTGCAGTGAGCGGATATATACCACTTCTCCACCACCCCTGCTCATTGAAAACAATGGGGCAGTGCTTCCGAAGCGGCTGCACACCGCCTCGGAAGCGCAGAGAGTGGGCACTTTTAACCCCCTTTTAACCCCTTGTGGGGGGGGTTAAAATCGCACCGCTCCCGCAGCCGTAGCACCGCTCTAACAGCGGTAAATCCCCGCTGTGGCTAGCGGGGATTTACCACTAACACTCCACCGCCCCAGTGTGAAAGTAGCCTTAATGACTGAAGTCAGTCAGTCCACATAATAGATAGGTAACCATATTTTTCTAATAACTTTTTTTATGGTAACAAACTGTTAAAGTAGAACTATAGACAAAACGGTTTTCATCATTTTGGATAGAGTAAAGCCCCGTACACGCTGCAAATTTCGGATGGGAATTTTCATTTGACGGCTGATGCTCCTTTCGACAGCCGATTTTCATTTTTCTTAAGACAAAAGCCGGCTGTGCAGACTAGAAATTTTTTTTCGCATGGCAACTCAACCATGTCGTACGGTGTTCGTACGAAAAAAAATTGACTACGCATGCTCAGAAATGGAAAAATACACACAAAACTATTCAACACATTATGTCACTTCTGATGTTGAATTCGATCATACAAAAATTTTCGGATCGATAGTACGCTCTTCACTTTCAACATGAAAAAAGCATCCAACAAAATATGGACGTTCTGTCGTCCAAAATTCGCATTGTGTGTACGAGGCTTTAGGGAGGGTTATAACCCTTGTCAGTTTTTTGCCATCTGTGTCCCATTGGGGAGATTTCCCTTCACTTACTATCTGTCTCATAGTCAAACAGGAAGTGAGAGGAAATCCCTCAAAAGTGATGGCATCATGGGTTGTCACTGGGGTCACCAGAACAAGTGTCCCCATTGGAAGATTTCCCCTCTATTACTGTTCTGGTGTCATCCCAAAATGTGGGATTGTCTTTTACTATCGCTTTCTATAACAGTAATCAGGACAAATATAAAAGGGTAAATCTCCCTAAAGAGGGCACAGACAGCAATAAAAAGGGACAAGTGTTCTAATCCCTCTCCACAATCCAAAACTAAAACATAAAAGTTTTGCCTTTAGTTACACTTTAACTGCTTGCCGACCAGCCGCCATTATTATATGGCGACAGGTCGCCTCTCCTGTGCAAATTGCCGTCATGGTACGTCAGAGTGAGCTGTGTGAGCGTGCCCACAGGTCGGGCGGACTTGATGTCCGCCGGCAACCCGCGATCACCTTCTACAGAGGCAGAACGGGGATCTGCCAATGTAAACAAGGCAGATCCCCGTTCTGTAGAGGACATGATAGTGATCTACTGTTCCCAGTGATCTGGAACAGTGAGATCTGTCATGTCCCTGCCAGCCCATCCCCCCTACAATTAGAACAAGCCGAGGGAACAAAGTTAACCCCTTGATCACCCCCTAGAGTTTAACTCCTTCCCTGCCAGTGACATATATACAGTAATCTGTGGCTATTTAAAGCTCTGATCACTGTATAACGGTCATTGGTCCCAAAAAAGTGTCAAAAGTATCCGATATGTCCGCCGCAATATCGCAGTCCCAATAAAAATCGCAGATCGCCACCATTACTAGTAAAAAAAAATAATAATAAAAAAATGCCATAAATCTATTCCCATAGTTTGTAGACGCAATAACTTTTGCGCAACCCAATCAATATATGCCTATTTGGATTTTTTTACCAAAAATATGTAGAAGAATACATATCGGGCTAAACTGATGAATAAATTAGTTTTTTTATATATTTTTTGGATATGTATTATAGCAAAAAGTAAAAAAAAAATGTTTGTTTTTTTTCAAAATTGTCGCTCTTTGTTTATAGCGCAAAAAATAAAAACCCAAGAGGTGAACATATACCACCAAAAGAAAGCTAAATTTGTAGGGGAAAAAAGGACGTCAATTTTATTTGGGTACAACATCACACGACCGTGCTTTTGTCAGTTAAAGCGTTGCAGTGCCATATCACAAAAAATGCTTTGATCAAGAAGTGGGTAAATCCTTCTCAGGCTGAAGTGGTTAAAGCAGCATTAAACCCAAAAATAAATATTTATTTTTAAAGAAAAGGCTCAAAAAAGGAAAACTAATGCAGCCACCACATCTAATGATTGGTAAGCTGCACAATATTACAGTTTTGGATTTAATACGGCTTCAAAGCTGAAGTCTAGGTATGACATTTATTGCATATTTACATTGGACCACCTTGAATGTAAATATGAAAAATCTCATACCTGAGAGACTGCTGCAAAAGATGACAATCATTGTAGTAGTAACCACTACTATAGTGATCGCCACAGTCTTACAAGTCTTGTACCAAGTGGCCAAAGCTCAGCACTGCCACCATTAGGCTTCATGTGCTAGCATGTACACTAGTCTACATTTTTTGGCAAAGCTCCTAAACTCAACTCCATAAAAGCCTGCATCAATGTACACATAGGCTTTTGGCAGAGTTTAGGAGCTGCTGCATTTATGTGAGCTTTAACCTCCCTCTCCTGAATGTAGAAGAATCTCGTTCAGGATAGGAATATTTTGTCAGTAGAAAGAATGGCTGCACACCATGCTGGAGTCCAGCTACATTTTATTGCATAGACTGTAGGACACACACCAGACGGCAGTGGACAGGTTGATACGTTTCACACAAATATCATGTGCTTATTCATAACGTTGTAAATAAGCACATGATATTTGTGTAAACCGCATCAACCTGTCCACTGCCGTCTGGTGTGTGTCATACAGTCTATGCAATAAAATGGACTCCAGCATGGTGTGCAGCCATTTTTTTTACTGACCTTGTTCTCAGAAGTGAGCCAGGACTTGTGTCCATACGTGGAGTTGCACACTGATTGAATCACTCACCTGGAGCGGCGCCTCCTCTTGTTCTTAACATAGGAACGCTTTGTCCGCCGGCTGCAGGAAAATGCAAAATGCGGTTTTGCATTTTCTCATGGCAAATGTAGGTAAGGTGTACATGAAGCCTTACAGAACACCTTGTTTTTTTCCAATGAATACAGGGACTTCCTGGACAAGGTGGAGATTGTGATATCTTTGGCTGGCTGGATCAATGTAACTATGAAATAAAGATCACACCTGGAGTTAAGCTTCAACTGTAATGAGATGTGTGCCACTACCTCCAGGGTTGCTGCCATTTCTTTAGTATTTACAGTGTCAATGATGCCAAATAATAAAAACCACCCCATTGTTGATCTGCCACTCTTCTCTGCCCATTCACAGTATGATTTGTATTCTGTGAATTATTCACAAAATACAGAGGAGAATTTCCTAAGGGCCGGTTCACACCCGAATTGCACAGAAATTCCTGTGGGATTTCTGTGCGTTAGCCTGCAGTGTGATTTTTCAGCTCATTCATCTGAAATCACACAAAAAGTAGTGCATGCACTGCTTTTGAAAAATGCATTGGTACTGCGGTACAATGTGATCTGGTGCCCACAAACGCACTGTGTTTTCCTACTGGCACCCGCAGCAGATCGCAAGGACAGTGCATTTTGAATGCTGTGTTGGTTAAGGTGGATGGAACGCGCCTTTCCCACACTGGGTAGCAATAATTCAGCTTCTAGCTTTCATTTTTTTTTTTAAAAAACTATATAAGCTGAATATAGAAACAGATTGGTTACCATGCACAGCTGACCCAGATTTTGTCTGCTCCAGTTTGTGTAAATTCCCCCCATAGTATTCTATGAATGGACAGCGGAGATATGCAGACAGTGGAGGGTGGGATAGTGTGGCTTCTGTGTATTGGGAGACATCTTGCATGCTGAGTGTCTTTTTCCTGATATACACATAGCAGCCCTGCTGGCCAAATCCTAAAAATGACCCATTTTGTAAAAGGCCCTGAATCTGCTCCTAGGAAGATGTAGGCCCGTGTGTTACTTTTTTCAGCAATGTACCAGGGGGATGCACATTACATAGTGAAATGATGGAGACCTGCTGTCCCATTCAGAAGCACTAGTTAAAACACGATGCATGGAGGGAATTATATAAAATTCAGGTTAAAGATTAACAGTGAGGGTTCTGATTTAACTACAGTATATTCCAAACTTTAGTAGCAACTCATTGATCGAATTCACATGCGAAAACAGCGATGTTCATTAACCAGGATTATTAGAATAAAATGTAAACACTGTGCATGTGTTATGCTTCATTGTAAATGATTTGGTGAATAATGACTGTGTGATCACCTGCCATGGGGGGAAAACATTTTATACAGCATTTATTAGTACCAGTACTATACTTCGACCCCTCAAAACATTCATTATAATCCAGCCCAACTAACATTGAAGGACACTCCAATATACTGTCAGCTACGAGGTAAATACAGGGACTGCCACTCCTGACTTCTCATCTTTTTTTATGAAAATGGTACTTGCCTGGCTGTTATGCTAAACATCTGACTGTTACTGACTCAGAACAAGTATGCAGATCAGATCAGAAGTTCTTGTTTCCATACTTTCATCCAAGAAGCGTTTAGGGCCATGTACACGCAGCTGCATGGATGTCACATTAGTAGTGTCTGTGCAGCCGCTGCATCCCAATTGACGGTCTGTGCAGCCTCTACGTCCGAACTGACAGCTGTGTCTGTGCAGCCACCGCGTCCGAACTGACAGCTGTGTCTGTGCAGCCACCGCGTCCGAACTGACAGCTGTGTCTGTGCAGCCACCGCGTCCGAACTGACAGCTGTGTCTGTGCAGCCACCGCGTCCAAACTGACAGCTGTGTCTGTGCAGCCACCGCGTCCGAACTGACAGCTGTGTCTGTGCAGCCACCGCGTCCGAACTGACAGCTGTGTCTGTGCAGCCACCGCGTCCGAACTGACAGCTGTGTCTGTGCAGCCATTGCGTCCGAACTGACAGCTGTGTCTGTGCAGCCACTGCACCCCAATTGACAGTTGTGTCTGTGCAGCCCCTGCGTCCCAACTGACAGCTGTGTCTGTGCAGCTGCTGCGCCCCAACTGACAGCTATGTCTGTGCCGCCGCTGCATCTCAATTGACAGCTGTGTCTGTGCAGCCTTTGCATCCAAATTGACAGCTGTGTCTGTGCAGCTGCTGCATCCCAATTGACGGTCTGTGCAGCCGCTACGTCTGAACTGACAGCTGTCTGTGCGGCCACTGCATCCCAATGGACAGTTGTGTCTGTGCAGCCACTGCGTCCGAACTGACAGCTGTGTCTGTGCAGCCACCGCGTCCGAACTGACAGCTGTGTCTGTGCAGCCACTGCGTCCGAACTGACAGCTGTGTCTGTGCAGCCACTGCGTCCGAACTGACAGCTGTGTCTGTGCAGCCACTGCGTCCGAACTGACTGCTGTGTCTGTGCAGCCACTGCGTCCTAACTGACAGCTGTGTCTGTGCAGCCACTGCGTCCGAACTGACAGCTGTGTCTGTGCAGCCACTGCGTCCGAACTGACAGCTGTGTCTGTGCAGCCACTGCACCCCAATTGACAGTTGTGTCTGTGCAGCCCCTGCGTCCCAACTGACAGCTGTGTCTGTGCAGCTGCTGCGCCCCAACTGACAGCTATGTCTGTGCCGCCGCTGCATCTCAATTGACAGCTGTGTCTGTGCAGCCTTTGCATCCAAATTGACAGCTGTGTCTGTGCAGCTGCTGCATCCCAATTGACGGTCTGTGCAGCCGCTACGTCTGAACTGACAGCTGTCTGTGCGGCCACTGCATCCCAATGGACAGTTGTGTCTGTGCAGCCACTGCGTCCGAACTGACAGCTGTGTCTGTGCAGCCACCGCGTCCGAACTGACAGCTGTGTCTGTGCAGCCACTGCGTCCGAACTGACAGCTGTGTCTGTGCAGCCACTGCGTCCGAACTGACAGCTGTGTCTGTGCAGCCACTGCGTCCGAACTGACTGCTGTGTCTGTGCAGCCACTGCGTCCTAACTGACAGCTGTGTCTGTGCAGCCACTGCGTCCGAACTGACAGCTGTGTCTGTGCAGCCACTGCGTCCGAACTGACAGCTGTGTCTGTGCAGCCACTGCACCCCAATTGACAGTTGTGTCTGTGCAGCCCCTGCGTCCCAACTGACAGCTGTGTCTGTGCAGCTGCTGCGCCCCAACTGACAGCTGTCTGTGCAGCTGCTGCATCCCAACTGACAGCTGTGTCTGTGCAGCTGCTGCATCCCAACTGACAGCTGTGTCTATGTAGCTGCTGCATCCCAACTGACAGCTGTGTCTGTGCAGCCGCTGCGTCCCAACTGACATCTGTGTCTGTGCAGCCACTGCGTCCCAACTGACAGCTGTGTCTGTGCAGCCGATGCGTCCCAACTGACAGCTGTGTCTGTGCAGCCGCTGCGTCCCAACTGACAGCTGTCTGTGCAGCCGCTGCATCCCAATTGACAGCTGTGTCTGTGTGGCCACTGCGTCCCAATTCACAGCTGTGTCTGTGCAGTCACTGCGTCCCGACAGCTGTATTTGTGCAGCCACTGCGTCCCAACTGACAGCAGCTGTGTCTGTGCAGTCGCTGTATCCCAACTGACAGCTCTGTCTGTGCAGCTGCTGCATCTCAATTGACAGCTGTGTCTGTGCAGCCGTGTCCCAGCCGACAGCTTTGTAGCCAGTGCTTCTGTGCAGTCGCTGCATCTGTGTGGCTGCGTCATTCCAACTGGCAGCTGTCTGTGCAGCCGCTGTGTCCCAATTGACTGCTGTGTCTGTGCAGCCGCTGCATCCCAATTGACAGCTGTGTCTGTGCGCCCGCTGCAACCCAGCTGGCAGCTGTGTCTGTGCAGCTGCTGCATCCCAATTGACAGCTGTGTCTGTGCACCTGCTGCAACCCAGCTGGCAGCTGTGTCTGTGCAGCTGCTGCATCCCAATTGACAGCTGTGTCTGTGCAGCCGCTGTGTCCCAGCTGACAGCTGTTTCTGTGCAGCTGCTGCGTCCAAATTGACAGTTGCGTCTGTGCAGCTGCTGCATCCCAGCTGACAGCTATGTCTGTGCCGCCGCTGCATCTCAATTGACAGCTGTGTCTGTGCAGCCTTTGCATCCAAATTGACAGCTGTGTCTGTGTAGCCGCTGTGTCCCAATTGACAGCTGTATCTGTGCAGCCGCTGTGTCCCATTTGACAGCAAAGGAACTGCCTGAACAAGGATGCACGGAACATCTGTGCATCCCCGTGCTGGTAAACATGGCCCTCCACAGGCATACAGTTATGTACGTCCTATGTGAACGAGGCCAAAGTGTTGTAGTTAGAAAATCAGCATGGTGGCCATGTATCTAGCATTTCATAAGCTGGAGGCAATGATGGCAGCATCCATGTTCTTCTCATATGAGGGGTTACCTTTAAACAGAACATTTCTTTTATCACCTTGGATATTTTGAAGTGCTATGTCCACATTGGACTTAATATTGACTGCAGTGTTACCTCAAAGTCATTGCTTTATTTTAAGCTTGGATTACTGTAGGGCCTGAAGGACGGTGACAGGACTACATTAAATGATGAGACTAAGCAGAAGAATTATCCAAGTACAGCTCAGGCAGGCGAGACACGTCGTTTAATAAAGGCTACCTGCCAACTAACAGGTTTATTATAACAAGCACCAACATAAGCATTCCCTTTGTCTGCATTAACCAGGCCATTTTTAATCAACTGCTCAACATTATGTGCCCTTGTAATATGAAGGCACAGGAGATATAAGCAATATCTTTAAAAGCTATCAATTCTAACTACTGCTAGAGAAACGGTGTCTAACAGTCAAAACCAGCTCTAAATAACCTGTTACTTTCTATTTTGGGGTTAAACATTCTAACAGCCAGTAGGTGGCACATTGTGCTTCACATCCACCCAAAGGTCGCATATGTGTACTTGGGCCAACTGTGCCTATTAGTTCAACAGTAACTTTAACTGTAAGCAGTAGTGGGAATACAGTGTAGCGTGATCTCATTAGGGTACATGATTAGCATTACACTTCAAAAAGAAACAGATTCACTAGATGTAGATTATGAAGTCATGTAAAACAAACAAACATACATAACAGATACAAACATAACATAGCTGACACAATTCCTGCTAAATCTAAACAATAAAACTGTATTGAGTTAGTAAATAATAAAGATCCGTCTGTGTGAATGTGGGCATGGGGCTTATTCTCATGGACACTGCGGCCTGTACTGTGTGATTCAGTGGTTTATGTGCCTACAGCTGTGTGCAAGCAGCCTATATTATGCTATGGGAATGCAGCAGCCGTATGAACACAGCTACAGGTCCTAATTTGAAAGAGAGTGTGGGTGCAAGTGTATCAGGTGTATGGCCCAGAACACAGATTGCGTGCATTCAGGGACACTCCCCTACACACACACACACACACACACACACAACATACAGGAACTGCGGGTGTAACGTGTTCAAAAAGGCGAACTTATCCTTTAACAAAAAAAAAAAAAAGCTACACATACACATATTTAATCTTATTTGTTGGGGTAGATACACATTAAGCAGTTGTAGGCACTGGTTGTGCTACACAAACCCATAGAAATGTAATCAAAGTACATAGGACGTGTTAAGTATGCCCTGTTCTTCTGCCTGGCACCCCCCCCCATCAAACACACACACACTTGCCGGAAATTCCCAGCTGTTAACGTTACAACTGGAAGTTGCTGCGTAAATACAGCAGCTGTCATTGGTGCTGTAGTAAAAAAAAAAAAAAAAAAGGCCATCTAACAGTGTTTGTAAATCTTGTTCAGATGCGAGATAGAGAAATACAAAGTAACATTGTTACTTCTATATCTACTCTGCAGATCTAAGGGATGAGCTTCGATTTGCATATGAAGTCAGTTAAGTGATTAAAAAAAAAAATAATAGCATTTACAAACAGATTTACATTTGCCTGTTCCGTTGCAGAGAGGTCCTGAACCTCCTCTTCTCGGGTTCCCGCTGGCACTCCCAGCTCTCTGGCCTCATGCGGGTTTGCTCCCGGGCCTCGTTGGCTGCATCTATAGACATAGACAACAGGGCATAGCACTGCCCGCACTCCCTTTTATTTCTATTTAACCACATACTGACTGACACTTAGTTTACCCTCATCAGTCCTAATTAACTCCTTCCCTTTCTCATTTATTATTTTCCCAGCTATCACTCTTTTAATTCTATTTTCTTACTATTAATTGTATTAAATTATTATTCTTATTAATGCATTTATCTACAGAAACAATATTTTGTAAACACAGTTGCAGTTTGTTATATTTTACATCTATGGATTGAATAAAAAAAAAAAAAGGATCATCTTTGCAAAACAATAATACCAATAAAATACTGATTTGTCTATATATATATATATATATATATATATATATATATATATATATACACACACATACATATACATACACACACATATATACACTGTATATGTATTACTTTGGTTTCTTAAGTAATGACAAAGTTATTGCCAAATAAACAGGCCAATTCTGGTCCATAGAGATGTACACATGTGAGAGTTTAACCACTTCAGCCCTGGAAGGATTTCCCCCTTTAGGACCAGAGCACTTTTTGCGATTCGGCACTGCGTCACTTTAACTGATAATTGAGCGGTTGTGCGACGTACCCAAACAAAACTGAAGTCCTTTTTTTGGTTAATTTGTTTGCCACTTACTTAGTCCATTTAAAGTGGTTGTAAACCTCAGACTTCAAATATAAACAAAGCACATCCTTCAATAATTACTTGCCGCCAATAGAAGTACTCATACATTGCTTGACTTCAAGTGTTTGTACCGGAATGATGCCTGCAGTACTCACCCATCCCACCGGAAGACCCGAGCAACCAGCCAGCACATCCAAAAAAAGCTTGGATTTGCTTTGATCAGGTCTCCACAGTGGTAAGCTAAAAGCAATGAAATCACATCACTTCCAGTTTACTTGAATGTCATCAGCGCCATTTAAAAAAATAAATAAAAGCATTCATAAGTACAGAGAAGGGATTTGGGTACTTTTTGACTCCAGATCCCTCCATAAAGGAGTACCTATCACGTGCCTATTGCGGTTACATTCTTTGTGACAGCAATAAAAGTGATCAAAAAAAAAATTAAAGCAACAGTTTAAAAATAAAATAAATGAATAATGAAAAAAAACGTAAAGTGCCCCCGTGCTTGCGTGCAAAGGAGAAAGCATGCGTCGGTCCCTGCAAGCATGCAAACAGCGATTGTCCCACACATGTGAGGTATCACCATGAACTTCAAGTCATGGACAGCAATTCTAGCACTAGACCTCCTCTGTAAGTCTAAGACCCCTTTCACACTTGTGCGAGTTGTCCTGCGATTTGGGACAAAGTCCCATGACAAGTCGTTCCCCATTTCCAATGAGTACCATTCATATCTGTACGGCTTTGAAGCCGTGCCGACTTCAAAAGTAGTTCCTGCATTACTTTGGCCCAACTTTGATGCAACTTGAGATCCATAGACTTCAATGTTAAACCCCCAAAGTCACATGCAAATCGCACCTGAATATAGATGTGTTTTCTGTCCTATTTCTGTATGACTTTGTAATATGTTTTCATTGTGTCAAAGTTGGACCAAAGTCATACTGATCCGAAATTGCGGTAAAATCGCATTGCACAAGTGTGAAAGGGGCCTAAAGGCTTTTAAAGCATTGTCTATGGATAGTAAAATTTAAATCGTTTGTCGCTGCACTATGAGACTTCAGATCCCTGCTGCTAGAGCTCAGAAAAAAATCCTTTCATCTGTGTGTTTTTAGAATAATCTATTGAAGATATAGGATCAGATAAACAGGTACAATTTATGCCGGAAGATTTGTTTTATTTCTTTATCACCTGATGCTAGTCACTTCACTGGGTATGAGTAAAGCAGGGTATACACGTATAGTTTCTTTTTTTGTTCAAGCAGGTTGAACGAAAAAAACTGACAGATCCCTGCATCCACACAAGCAATAAGGATGTAGGGATCTCTCCTGCCATGCTATTGTATTCTGACAGCAGAAGAAAACACAAATCAGTGCTGCAGCAATAGGCTGCATGCACTGATCACATGCTGGTTTTCCAGGACTGTTCGAGAGAAGCCGGGCGTTAGACCAGCTTCACTTGAACAGCCAGCGGTACACATACACCATGTATACCCGGCCTAAGGGTTTACAACCACATTAACATTCAAGACTACCCTGTCCACAGACTTATAGCAATGCTATGCAATTTCACTGCAGAACACACACCCGGTTAAAGAAAGTAAAAACACAATGGATCTACTGGGAGGAACAAGGGGTAATAAAACTGTTATGGTGAGAACTCACAAACACAAAACTGTTATGGTGATTCTAACAGACTGCATCACCTATGTCATGTTTCCCCTTTGTCCATAGTTCCACTTTAAAGATTTACTAACCCATTCAGACAATTATTCTGCCAAATGTAGGTGGGCTAGCAGGACTGGAGGGCACTCAAAGAACATTGCAACCACTTTGTACATGTATCAAGCTTTAGGTGTTTGTTTTGTGGGCTGGGAAAAGGCAGGAACAAAGTTGTAGATGAGAAGTACTTCAGGCAAAAAAGGGGAAAAAATTATCTTTGTCCATATGGAGTAGTGCATACAAGTGACAGCACTGTAAACAGGCACAATTACAAACTATGGGATTCTATTTGCTGAGCTTAGTCAGGCATAATCTGGTGCAGAGGAAACACAAAATGCTCAGGTACAAATGGAGGTTTACAGAGTTCTCCCAGTGATCCAGAATCCCAGGATGCTCCAATAAGTGAATATGAACTTGAGATTGTAAAGGGTTTGCCATATGCCTCCTGCAACTTCCTACTGAACACTAAAGCCTCGTACACACGGGACGACGATCGTGCTTACGACCGTGTTGAATCGTACGTTGACGGTCGTATGTAGCCTACTGACATGCACACGACGGTCGTACCTACAACTTGCGGCCGGCCGAACGTGATGACGCGAACGAGCGTATAATGAGGAAGTAGCGTAACCTTTTGGGCTCCTTTCTAATTTCATGTTAGTTGAAAGTGGACTTGGCGCATGCGTGTTTAGCACAATACAACTTTGTTGAACACAGCTGCTCTACACACGACTCAACAGTCGTATGCGAGCTTGTTGACACGACCAAGTTTTCTAGTCTGCACATACAACTCCCACGAACGACCGTCGTACGTTCAACTGTTGAAAGCACCGCCACAGACGGTCAATTCTGCATGCAACGGTCGTGAGTACGACGTGTTGAACACGATCGTCGTCCCGTGTGTACGAGGCATTAGCCTAGCATCATTCTACATAATAGAGCTTTGCAGGAGGAGCCTTGACTAGGCATTCTCAAGCCAGTATTTGCATATTACAGCACCCAGGGTTAGTGTAGGGTAGTTAGCTGCTGTAAGGACACAGCAGTATAAATTGCCTTTAGAATGTGAATCTTTTATTTACATTTTAAAAGGTTTAACCGGAGAATCAAAAATGAGTAAGCAGAAGGCAGGAGTTTAACTCATTAAGAGTTACAATTTGCAGACAAACCCCAAACAGCAAAGCCGTTTTGTTCATTTGTTGTAATACAAAAAAAAAAAATTAAGCATCCATTTCTGGCACCACACTACACTCATTACATCCTTAGCAGTTAGCCAAGCAGCACCCTGCCCAACATCAATGGCTGGCAGTGAGCTCTGAATTGCCGCTCACTGTCTATATTGTGCGCAGTGACTGTCTACTGAAGAGTATTCCTACTTTTATCAACGCCAGAACAGTGGCTGTCAAAGAGCAATGATCTGAAATGTGTACAACTGGATTACATACATTTCTGTATTTCCTTCCAGAAATCCCAGACTCACTACGTAAATTAATAAATACAAACTGACTTTACATTTTAAACTAAGCCCCAGAACACCAATAAAGCACAATAGCTTGACCTCTCCAAGCAGCTAAAGGGAAATAATAAAAACAGTCTAACATAATATGGTGTAATGTTAAATCATTATCCAGATGGAGAAGGGAATTCCCCGATTCAGTTGAAACCTGCAGAAACAACCTGTATCCAATTTGGTTTTGGACAAACTTCCGAAACCATTCAATTGAGTGTCCCAGTGAGGTTAACCACTAGAGCTGGAAACAATATTCAAGCATGGCGTGGTATAAAACGATTATAAAATCACAATGCAAGGGAATGCAAGTTAGGTTAAAAACACCAGCCAGATGACAATACAACACAACAACATTATGTGGTCATTTTTACTATGCATATACTTAGAACTATAAGCAGTAATACATTATGCTTTCATTTAGATCTACTGCAATGATGTCTATAGGTGTGACCATTTGATAATTTGTAGTCAATCACTTTTACTACCTTGAACTTACTTTTCTCTATTGCTGTTGCCTTAGCTTTGTGCTCTAAGGGAAAAGGCGTTGACATTTTTTATTCTGTATACAGGGTGGACCATTTATATGGATACACCTTAATAAAATGGGAATGGTTGGTGATATTAACTTCCTGTTTGTGGCACATTAGTATATGTGACTTTTCAAGATGGGTGGTGACCATGGCGGCCATTTTGAAGTCGGCCATTTTGAATCCAACTTTTGTTTTTTCAATAGGAAGAGGGTCATGTGACACAACAAACTTATTGGGAATTTCACAAGAAAAACAATGGTGTGCTTGGTTTTAACGTAACTTTATTCTTTCATGAGTTATTTACAAGTTTCTGAGCATTGTCAATGCAATCCTCTTCTCCCACTCTTCACACACTGATAGCAACACCGCAGGAGAAATGCTAGCACAGGCTTCCAGTATCCGTAGTTTCAGGTGCTGCACATCTCATATCTTCACAGCATATGTTTTTTTTATGGTTTTTATGGTCAGTAAAAACAAATACCGGGTGAGCTGCTCCTTCCAGGAGGTACCGCCATTCCTCCAAAGCCGACTTGATGGCCAGCAATTCCCTATCACCAACATCATAGTTCCAGCAAGATGGCTCACCACCACATTATGGGTGTCAGGTCCGTGCATTCCTAGATGAACAGTTTCCTGGAAAGTGGATTGGTCGTCGTGGGCCAGTTGAATGGCCCCCAAGGTCTCCAGATCTGACCCCCTTAGACTTTTATCTTTGGAGTCATCTGAAGGCAATTGTCTATGCTGTGAAGATACAAGATGTGCAGCACCTGATACTACAGATACTGGAAGCCTGTGCTAGCATTTCTCCTGCGGTGTTGCTATCAGTGTGTGAAGAGTGGGAGAAGAGGGTTGCATTGACAATCCAACACAATGGGCAGCACATTGAACACATTTTAAAAGTGGTCAGAAACTTGTAAATAACTCATGAAAGAATAAAGTTACGTTAAAACCAAATTCCCAATAAGTTTGATGTGTCACATGACCCTCTTCCTATTGAAAAAACAAAAGTTGGATTCAAAATGGCCGACTTCAAAATGGCCACCACCCATCTTGAAAAGTTTCCCCCCTCACATATACTAATGTGCCACAAACAGGAAGTTAATATCACCAACAATTCCCATTTTTATTAAGGTGTATCCATATAAATGGTCCACCCTGCAGCTTCTAAAATGAAAAGAAAACAATGTACACAGTCTTAAAGAGGAAGTAAACCCAGATTGGGTTTACTTCCTCAATATAACCCTGTAAAGTAGAAGCATAATGGGCTATTATGCATAGCATAGTAGGCCATTATGTGCCACTTACCTGCAAACGAAGCCTGTGGCGTCCAGCGATGTCTTACTCCAGGCCGCGTCCATCTTCTGCCCCTCTTCCTTCTGGGGCCGCGACTCCAGCTCTGTGACTGGCAAGAGTCGCGTGACATCAATCCCGCGCATGCGTGCAGGAGCCGCCAGTCACGGCACAGGGTCAGTGGAGTAACGGCACGGAGGCCGCTTCTTCACTGCGCATGTGCCGACATGACGTTGGCACATGCAAAACACTGTATATCTCCTGAACCGTACAGGTTTGTGAGATATGCAGTGCACCTACAGGTAAGCCTTATTCTAGGCTTACCTGTAGGTTAAAGTGGTTGTCACAGGTTGACAACCACTTTAAAAGGTAAAAAAAAGTATTTTTAGTGGTGCACCGAAATAAACATTTTGGTACTGAAACTGAAAATTCAGGCTGCATTTGGCCAAAGCCGAAAATTTACGTTTTTAAATATATATATATATATATATATATATATATATATATATATATATATATATATCTGCGCCGGA
>BLSH010286071.1:1712111-1727311 GCA_018402905.1 Glandirana rugosa | reverse complement strand
ATATATATATATATATATATATATTTGTATTATATTCGACTTTTTAATCAATATCATGAATTTATCGTCGGCCATTATTGGCACCTTTTGAAGCAGTGTTAAAAATCCTGCTTGCTGAATTTTTGGTGCACATTTGACAAAACGCACCTCCCCATTGAAAATGCAGCAATAGCGCTTGAAAAAATGCAGCAATGTTGGGTTTTGATGAACTGAAAAATACACTATACAGCAAGGTAAATTTGCAGGTATTTTCAGCAGACATTATCTGCAATTCTTTTTCTTATGGTGCAACGCTATAAACCCTATTGTGGGCTAATAATTTTCAGTGCCCAACATTTCGGTGCATCACTATGTATTTTATTACAAAATTGAGTGGTACAGTAAGCAATAACAAGCAGCTATAAAGTTTCTTTGTGTGTTGGATTGAGGAGATCATCACTGACATTTTCTGGCACTATGACCCTTAAAACTGGCCTGAACCAGATGAAAAGATCCTGGCCACCTGTTTCGGTCTCAGTGTGTCCCAGATTCATGTACCAATCTGCAACAGGTATGTCAGTCTGTCGCCTGCACCAACATCATTTGTAGTATGGAGGCAAGTTGAAATTCTAGTGTGTCTTAAAACACTCTTTTCAAATTCACTGTGTATTGCACCTGTTGGATCAAGTCAGCAATGCCCAAGGCTTGCATATTAATTCTATAGCCTCATACACACACTTAGGCTGGGTTCACACTGTAGCGAGGCGGAGCGGAGCAGCGCGATGCGGCGCTCCAGGCGATCTCAAAGCGGCTTGCTAGGAGACTTCTATCATAGAAGTCAATGCAAGCCGCCTGAGATCGCCCTAAAAATAGTGCAGGGACCATTTTTCTAATGCGGAGCGAAGCGATTCGCTCCTATTAGAACGGTCCCATTTGCACAGCATTGAGGCGAATTGTCAGGCGACTCAAGTCGCCTGACAATTCGCCTAGATGTGAACGAGCCGTGAAGTCGCGCCGCTCCGCCGCAGTGTGAACCGGCCCTTAGATTTTCGGTCGACAGAACGTCCGTTTTTCGGTTGGATGCTAGTCTCATGTCGAAAGCGAAGAGCGTACTAACAATACAAAACTTTTCGCACGACCGAATACATTGTCAGAAGTGACAATGTGTTGAATAGCTTTGCATGTATTTTTTAGTTTCTGAGCATGCGTAGTCTTGATCGTATGATTTTTTTCGTCCGAAAACCGTACTAATGATACGAAAATCAGACGTTGCCTTGATATACAAAAATTTTTTTCTAGTCTGTACATCCAGTTTTTGACGTCCGAAGAAGCAAAAATCAGCTGTCGAAAGGAGCATATACTAACGGTAAGACTTTTGGACGATGAAAATTCCAATCCGAAATTCGCGTCGTGTGTATAGGGTTTATTACCCAGAATCTTGTCACCCACCAACAGGCTTTCAGACCAGTATAACGTTCCACACGAGAGGTATGAGGCATTTTACTTTATGGGCTTCCGGATGTAAATGGACTTGCCCGTTTACACCCGGCTACCTCCGATCCAATATGGCAAAAACCAACAGAAGGAGATCCATTTCTCTCCTTCTGACTGTTTACACCCGACTGCCGTTAGATCTGATCCAGATAGCCCACCCATGTCCAGCAAAGTGGGCTGTGTCCATGTCTGCTCTGCATAAGGGAAGCATACAGGGACCTGTCATCTGCCCACTCTGCTCAGCAGGGAGCAAATGGGTCCCCTGCTGAGAAAAACTGGATCCAGCCTGAGTGAAAGAGGCCTAAGCCCACCATAGTCAAGTAGAAAACCGAGCAGTCTTTCAATTGAAAATGGCGAAAATGATTGAGCCATCATTTTTCCAGAAAAGTCCAGCATGTTGGATCAGGCACTTTTTAATTAATGTGAAAAATTAACAACCAAGAATTTTCATTTGGTTTTTGACTTGTCGATGGCCCGCCATAGATGCTTCGAATCACAGCCAGTTCCTACTGAACCGGCCGAGATTTGAACCATGTATGGGCAGACTAAATGTACCCAAGTTGATCAATCTATCAACTTGGGTACAACCAACCTGCTGGATTTTACATGCGATAATCGCTAGCAGCTATTATAAACACTAGCAGCAATCACTGTGTGCTCCTGGGAGAAAACAAGGGCTCAGCAGGAGGAATTCCCCTGTCAACGCTGTCCATGGTAGCAGTTAAGAAATTTGCTCCATCTATGGCCGCACTAAAAGTAGAAGTTCACCCAAAACCTAACTAACTCTAAATCTAGTTTTAGACTGTGGCTACAAGTAATCTATCCAACCCTGTAAGGAAGGAATCGCTATACATATCTTTTCTGAAGCCGATCCAGTCCAGTCTCCAGCGGCAGATACTGTGTGCAGGAGACAGACGACAACGGCTGTGAAATTAATGCGAAGTGACGTCACCCATAGACTTACTATGGGGCTTCCATTGTCGGCTGCCTCCTCTGCACCCACCTACACAGTGAATCGGCTGCTGACAGCTCAGTGTGGGACTGGATCGGCTTCAGAAAAGGTATGTATAGTGATTTCTTCTTTACAGGGTTAGATACATTAGTTTTAGAATGTGACACAAGTAGTTTTAGAGATAGTTAGGTTTTGTGTGAACTTCTACTTTAAGCCTGGTACACACTAATAGTTTGGTCGGAGCCACTGTACTAACAATCTGACATTAGTACAGTGATCACCCCCACTGAGCTATTGTGTTCTGACAGGGGCCATTGGCTGAGAGCACTGATCTGGAGCTGGGGAGCTGCTGGCTTTCCAGGCTGACATACACAAACAGCCAAATGTCGGCCGGTTTTTAATGAACCGGCCAATGTCTCCCGACATTCGGCCAGTGTGCTCAGGCTTAAGTGGAACATTTTCAGAATGATACTGCAAGATGTAACTTGGTACACCAACCAAACGGGAAGCTGTGTGGTTCTTTTACAAGTGTAAAATATACTCAGATGATGTCATGCAATGGGACTATGAAGACAATTTGTAAAACACAACTGGAAGCATTCGATACCATATTTATTTTTGTTAACTTCTTCCTGACCTTCATCTTGGCACGTTTCAGTTGTACAATCACACAAATGCAATCACTTATGAACAAACAGTCACTGGAGTTGATTAGGCCTTCAACACACGACTCTGCAATGCTACAATTTAGTCATGTTGCAGAATTAAAGAAAGAGATTGCAGTTAGAGAATGGAGGAATCTAGCAGAAATCACCCAACAATCCTCTACATTTTCAAAAAAGCATTTCCAGAGGGACGTTTCAACTATGCATCACACCTGGCAGTTAGGGTTGCCACATCATCCCTTTAATCCAGGACACATATGAATTACACAGGTTCTGAGGCTAATTTCATGCAGATAAAGGTACCACTGAGTTTAATCACCACCTTAATCAGCCACAGAACCTGGGTAATTAATATGTGTCCTGGATTAAAGGGATGATGTGGCAACCCTACTGGCAGTACAGCTTAGGTCCAATATGATGGGTGACCATATTATCATGAACACATGAATTAAGATGAACACCATTAAACATCTAAATACATGTAAACCTCCCACAAGCCAAAATAAACGGGAGTGGGAATTATGGGTAAAGAGAGCACATCTGCTGCATTCTTACATTATTAAGGTAATCACCTATGCGGCTAGAGAATTGGGTTCAGGTATAACCAGTCAGATCTCCCTGCAGACTCGTTTATTTTACTTCAGCATGCTGCTCTTAGCTTTCACTCTGTTACTATATTGTACTAATTGTCTATGCACAAAACATTTTCTTTAATAATTGCATCAACTCCCTTGAATTTCTGTTGAAATAACATAAATCACAAGAGGCAAGGGCCAATTGTGTCGTTATTTTGCACAACTTGGTATCTTAAAGGAAACAGAAGCCAATGTGGGCCTTAGTAAAATAAAAGTCTGGAGTGGCGTTAAACCTTTGCACAAACAATGTCATAGACTGAAGGGCATGTTAGGTAGCCAAGGAGACAGTTTTCCCTTTAGAATAACCAATTCAGCAATAAATCGCTTTAAAAAAAAAAAAAATAAGAGTATTGAAAGTACATGAAACAATTGAAAGGGTTAATTAATCAATTTGCAAAACAAATCCCTAAAACTGGCATTCCAGGGTTCCCAGAGCGCAGGGCGTTTTATCTACTCGGATTAAGAATGCCTGGTAGAAGAAAACGCTATTGTCTCTGCATTGTGAGGCACAAGTTATCAGCAGACTCCAGTTTTGACACCTGGCCACTAGAGGCTCACAGCATTGCTCCTTTCCACCTCCCTACTGAAGACACAGCAGGTGTAAAGTAGACATGGCACACAAACACTCTACTCTTCGGCAGTTGCAGATATACCTCAAAGTTAACCCATTCATTTCACTTCTACTCTTGCATTTTCATCATTTCCTTAGACTGATTCTCTGCTGTACACATCTCCACAATTAAAACAAACACTGCTGCATTTTCTGAGCATGAAATTTACTAGGAAACCCTCTGCTCTTGTCAGGCATACAGCATTATGTGGGAAAGGCCATCTCATCGGTCAGGACAGCAGACCGATCACCAACTGCAAAAGCTACAATGTGACATTGCCCAAAACTGTTATGTATTCTGTGAGCCTAGAACTGAACTAGAATTTGATTTTTAGTGCTACAATCAAATATCACATCTCAATTATTTTCTATTCATTAATAAAGCTATATGTGTGATATGTGGCAATTAAAAAAAAAATACCAAGCATGCTATACTTGCCTGTTCTCTGCAATGGTTTTGTACAGAGCAGCCTAAATCATCCTCTTCTTGGGTCCCCCTCTTCCTCCCTCTTGCAGTGTACCCCCAGAGCAAGCAGCGTGCTAAGGGGGAAACCACTGCCATGCGTGTCCACCCACAGAGCCGTGGCTCAACCCACTCACTTTCTCTGCTGGCTGTGATTGACAGCAGTAGCCAATGAGGGGGGAGAGTCCCCTGAGAGCTGAGGCTCTTGTTCACATCACTGGATCACTGTGGGGCTCAGGTAGGTTCTCGGAGAGGCTACTGTACAGAGTAGGTTTTTTTTCCTGCATGCATCGAATGCATGCGGGTTTAGATCCCTTTCACACTTGTGCGAGTTGTCCTGCAAGTCATGCCGACTTCAAAGTAGTCCCTGCATTACTTTGGTCCAACTTTGATGCAACTTGAGGTCCATAGACTTCAATGTTAAACCCTCAAAGTCTCATGTAAATTGCACCTGAATAATATAGATGCGATTTCTGTACTACTTCTGTACGACTTTGTAATATGTTTTCATTGAGCCAAAAGTGGCAACAAAGTCAGACCAAAGTCATACTGATCCCAAATCGCAGCAAAATCACGGTAAAATCGGGTGTTTGAAAGGGGCCTTAGAATGATTTTAATCCTATTTCTGTGATTACTCTGATATAATTAACTTTCCGTGTATAGCCAAGTCTCTGGGCTCTTACACATGGGCACACAGGGCCGTACTCTCAGGCTGGGTTCACACCTATGCAATTCGCAGGACACTTGAAAACACATTGTTTTCAATGTGTCCAGTTCACATATTTGCGGTGCATTCGCACTCCGCATTGCACAAAAAACGCACACGTTTTTTGTGCAATGCGGTGCGAATTCCCAGCCCGTTGAGTCCAGTGGGAGCGCATCTAACACGGAGATGCACTCCGCACTGAATGGGGATATTTTCCCCTGCTCGCTGCTCCTCCCCCATCTCTCCCCCCGCAGCTGCTGCGCTGTGGGAACGGACAGCAGAGAGGCTGGAATTCGCACCGCAATGGTGTGAATCCAGCCCCAAGGAGTGTATTTCTGCACACAAGAATCGCATGCTGATCAGCCACAGCCAGAAGCCTATGCAAATCAATGACAGGCTGGCAAACACCACAGCTGTATGCATGTAACTGCACACATCTGAGAGGTTTCACAGATTCAGCCCAGGTTCACACTGACAGCGGGATTGAAATCGTGCAAGTTCAGCTGAACTCGCACAATTTCATTCCTGCATGTCAGGACGACTTTGGGGGGGGCAATTACAGAGACATCTGTTGCTGCACAGTTGTCTATACAAATCGTACCACAAAGTCACCAAAAGTAGTACATTAACTACTTTAGGAAATCGGTGCGGTGCCACATTGTCGGCGTTGCATCAATGTGGACGGTGCGATTTGGCATGAGATTTGACATGTTGAATCCATTTTTTGTTCGTTTTTTTCACATATACCTAATGTAAACAGTTTGAATGGGAAACACATTAACCTTTCAATTTATCATTCCTTATGCAGAAAATTTTCAAACTTGTCCTTCGTTTTTTTTGTCTCAAAAACGTCCCAACTGATTACCGATCAGCTTCTAACTTCAGCTTGTTCAATTAAGCTTTGGCAATAAAACCTGGAAGCGGATTGTTTCGATGCAGAGCTGCACCAGATTTTGCACCATGCAATCTTAGTAAATCGACCAGTGGCGGATGCTCCATTAGGGGAGCAGTGGCGCGCGCCCCCCTAATACATGCGCCCGGCGCATTGGATTTCAATGGGGTTTTTCCTTTTTTTTGAAGCACATAATTAGAGACAACCCAGTTGTGTGACATTAGCAAATTAATATTCGCTAATGTCTTCCTGCTTTTCCTCCCGGCCAATCAGGAAGCGAGTCTTGAGACCCGATAGGCCAGGGAGTCTTAGGCCAATCGGGTCTCAGGACCCACTTTCTGTCCGGCCGGGAGGAGCAGCAACTGCCCGACTCGTCCCTCGGCAAACTGCAGCAGGTGGAGGGATCGCTACCAGGAGCCCTACCTTGGATCCAGCACCACCTCCTAAGGTAAGGACATGGAAGGTCACCTTCCTGTCCGACCCGCCTTCCAGGAGGCGTGGGGAGGGGGGCGTGACAGTTGTGCGAGTCGGGGGGCAGGCTTGTTTGCCGCTCCCCCAAAATACTGAGCACCAGCCGCCACTGAAATCGACTCCAAAATGTCTTTGTCCAGGGCCGCACATCCAACCTTGTATACATGTAATCACTGTTACAAGCATACAGCCACCACATCTGTCAATGATATGGTATGTACAGGTTGCTGCTCATGGCCAATCGCAAACCTGTGACTCCTAATATATGCCTTTTTTTCTTTGAAAAGGGTAAAATACAGCAGCTACACACTCACCTTATTGGATTCTCTTTAAGAATACAGAGAATTCAGTGGTGGAAGGGTGATCTCAATTTTAAACCTACACCTATGCAATTTTTAGACACAGAAAGTGTGTTGGGACTACACCTACTCTTCTCCATAACTTCAGAGGGGGGAATACTCTAGGTCAGCGTTTCCCAACCCAGTCCTCAAGGCACACCAACAGGTCATGTTTTCAGGATTTCCCTCAGATGAAACAGCTGTGGTAATTACTAAGGCAGTGAAACTGATCAAATCACCTGTGCAAAATAATGGAAAGCCTGAAGACATGACCTGTTGGTGTGCCTTGAGGACTGGGTTGGGAAACACTGCTCTAGGTCACAGAAGTAGGCTGGGCATGGCTAATAGGCCTCCTTGGGATTTCAATGCAACAGAGGTACTGGGGGAGATTTACTAAAACTGGAGCACTAAACAACCTGGTGCAGATGTGGTTGGTAGCCAATCAGCTTTTAAATCCAGCTCGTTCAATTAAGCTGATTTGTTTATATGCAGAGCTGCACCAAAAGAGAAAATAAAATAAAGCTCATCTTTAGGGTTTACATATACTTTAAAGTGATTTTAAAGCCCAAGGCAGCTTTCACACGGCCGTGTCCGTGTGCGGGCTTCGCTTTGCTCAGCAGGGATCGATCCGTTGATCCCCGCTGAGCAGGCGGATAACAGATGGATCTGTCAGAGCCCCACTGCTCTCCTCTATGGGAAATCGGATGACAACGGACCATCTGTTCATTGTCATCCAAGCCGATCCCCAGACGAATGGAAAAATAGGCTTTCCATCCGTCTGACTTTACGGGACAGGAGTGGATTGGAGATGTTGCTCCATAGAGATGCATGGAGCATCCATTCAGGTCCTCCTGAAAAATGGACAGGCGGGCCTGAATGGAATGACTGTGTGAAAGGGGCCTTAACCTTTTTACCTCCATTAAGATGAAAAACCTTCTGTGCCAAAGGACCCCCCACCTCCTTATACTTACTTGAGCTCATTCTCAATCGCTGTGCGCGAGAACAGCGGCTCTCTACACTCTCTCCCTTCTCACCGGGCAGACTGAAAGCAATGGGAGTCATTGATTCCCACTGCTGTCAATCAAATTCTGGGATCAGGGAGCCATGGGCGGGGGGGGGGCTGAGCCACCCTGCGACGCAGACAGGGCAGCTCGGGAGTGAGCCTGCACAAGTGCCCCCATAGAAAGCGGCTTTCTATGGTGGACATTCATGGAAGAGGAGGAGCAAGGATTACTGGAGGCAGTCTCCAGAACAGGAGGATCCGGGCTGCTCTGTGCAAAAACATTACACTGAGCAGGTAAGTATACCATGTTTATTATTTTAATGAAAACAATTCAAGCTTTACAACCCTTTAATACACAAGCATCTAAATGACCATTCTGGAAAAGGCTCTAGGCGCAGGAATATAATTTCACAATTAAGTTTTCACATTCCTCTGGTGACGCAGTGATCTAAAATGAGGCTTGAGAAATGTCTACCCTATCAATTGGGTGTGCACATTTTCAGCTCTCTAATTCGAGTCGGTAAGGATTTTTCTCTTCATCATCACTGTGCACATTCACATGCATGCAATGTCTAATCAATTCACCCACAAATCTACTTCCTGTAAATTCAGAAAGACATGAACACTAGGAATGTGCAAGGTAGGGCTATGCCTTACAGATGTGGAATTGTAGTGAATAATTCAGAACCGTACTAGGGAGCAGAGTTACTACTGGTGTTTGAATGGGAAAGTATTTATACACACACACACACACACTATATACATACTCACACACATAAATACAAGGTATTTAATTTGAAAACAAAACTGCATTTACACCTAGGTATTTTGAGAATGCGATTTTGCATGTTTCTGTATCCATTTTTCGCCACATGCATTGAAATCAATGGGTTGCCCTACGTACACCAAAGTAGCTCATGTTGGTTATGAGTGACGGGATTCATGTATTTGCCAAGCAGTTTATCACTCAGAAAATAGTGTGTCTGCAGAGTCACACAGAGCTGCAGTATGTGCCCTTTCTAATGCCCAATCACAGAGTGTTTTGTTTTATGTAAAAACGTTCACAAAATACAAAGTCTACTGTGAATCAACAGCTATGGGGAAGTGCAGGCAGAACTGTGTGGGAAGACAGCATGTCTATCAGAGTCTTGGGAGTGTAGGGATGGCTGAACTCAGTCTCCCAGTAATCTCTAAAACTGTGTTGGACTTAACCCATAGTAAGCCAGCAGATTTTACAAAGTGACTGAATTCCATGAGTTCAACTTTAACATAGAAACATAGAAAAGTGACGGCAGAAAAAGACTGAGTAGTCCATCGAGTCTGCCCCTTTTTGTTTTTATTTTTATTTTTTTTGTTTTCACATTAACCTTGTTGTCGGACTATAGATTTATGTTTATCCCAAGCATGTTTGAAGCCATTTACTGTTGACTGTCTCACAACCTCTGTTGGTAGTTTATTCCAATCATCGACCTCCCTTTCAGTAAAATAATACTTTCTAAGATTAGTTTTGAACTTCCCCCCAGTTATTTGGAGGTCATGTCCCCGTGTTCTTGATTTTGGTTTCATATTGAAAAGACTGCCCTCCTGAACCTTATTCACCCCCTTGATGTATTTAAAGGTTTCAATCATGTCTTCCCTCTCCCTTCTTTCCTCCAGACTGTACATATTAAGTTCCTGAAGTCACTCTTGATATGTTTTATCCCCCAGACCTTTGACCATTTTTGTTACCAGTCTCTGGACTCATTCTATCTTATCAATATATTTTTGTAAGTGAGGTCTCCAGAACCACTTAAAGCGGTAGTAAATCCATGCATTTAACAGGTTAAAAAGCAGTCACATTTCTAAACCAAACTGTCAAACCATCCAATGGCTGGTGTCGTAGCTGATCACATGTGCAGCATCATGGCAGTTGTAGATTAAACAGAGGCAAAGATGGCAGCTTCCTTGGCTGAAAATGATAGGAGGGTTTACTACCACTTTAAGGACCGAGCCTCTTTGTGAGAGTCGGTGTTTACAAGTTAAAATCAGACATTTTTTGCTATAAAATTACTTAGAACCCACAAACATTATATTTTTTTCTAACACCCTAGAGAATAAAATGGCGGCCGTTGCAACACTTTATTTGTGCAGCGATCTTACAAGCGTGATTTTTTTGGAAAAAAAACTTTTTTGAGTTAAACATTTTTTTCCCATATTGTGAAACATGTTACGCTGAGTAAATTGAGAACCAACATGCCATGCTTCAAAACTGCGCCCGCTCATTGAATGGGGACAAACTTTGGCACTTAAACATCTCCATCGGCGATGTTTAAAAATTCCTACAGGTTACCAGTTTTGAGTTACAGAGGAGGTCTACAGCTAAAATGATTACACTCGCTCCAACGATCGCGGCGATACCTCCCCATGTGTAGTTTGAACACAGTTTTCATATGCGGGTGGGACTTGTATGTATGCGGTCGCTTCTGCGCGCGTGCTCGGCGGGACGGGGCTCTTTCATTTTTTTTTTCCCCCCCTCTTACTTATTTTACTTTTTATTTTTACACTGTCCTTTTTCAAAAAAAAAATAAATATATGTGATCACTTTTATTGCTATTAGGCTCCATGCACACTGGACGCTATGTGGGCCTTCTCGGCGTCGGGCAGGAGAAGCTGCTTACAAAACGTTCGTTTGCAGCGTTTTGTAAGCAGCATTGCCGTTTTTGGGCGTTTTTTTTTTTCTACATTAGCTTCCATTGACTGCAAAAAACGCCGGACGCCGATAAACAGCTGTTTACCGGCGTTTATGAGAGTTTAGCCGCGTCCGGCATTTTTTGTGGTCAAAAGAATGACTTTTGAACGCCAATTCAGGGCGTTCAGATAACAGCCCAAAAACGCCACTGCTGATAAACGACAATTAACGTCCATGTGTGCATGGACACATAGGATAACATAAAGTGGCGTTTTTAGGCTGTTAAAAAAAACGCCAAAACGACCAAAAAAGGTAGTTTATCAGATACAGTGTGCATGGAGCCTTACAAGAAATGTAAACATTCTTTGTAATAGAACAAAGCATGCCAGGACCTCTTTATATGAGATCTGGGGTCAAAAATACATCAGATCTCATATTTACACTATAGTGCAATAAAAATAAATAAATAAATAAAATGACATTGGGAAAAAAAGTCCCCTTTAAGAGCTATGGGCGGAAGTGGCGTTCGACGTCGCTTCCGTCCTGCATTGCTATGGAGCAGAGTGGGTGGCATCTTCCCACTCACTGGGCTCACAGGCATTGCAGCTGCCGGATCGGACCGGCGGTTCCTGTAAGCAGCGGAGATGACCAGAGAGTGGCAGACGGGGGGGCCCTCTCCCGCCCCTGATAAAAGTGATCTTGCAGCACCACAGATACCACTTATATGTGAAACAGAAACGACCGCTGAAAAAAAACGATACCGGGGTTGTGGTAGCTATTTGCTACCATAACAATGGTATTCCACTTCAAAGGACCGCCGTATAATGACATCGGGCGGTCCGGAAGTAGTTAAAGAATACATAGGGGTTGATTTACTAAAACTGGAGGGTGCAAAATCTGGTGCAGCTCTGCATATAAATTAATCAGCTTCCAGATTTTTTTTTTTTACTTCTGGCCCTTACACACGGTACAATTAGTGGCCAAAAACTGTCATACGACAGCCTGTCATACAATAATCCAACCGTTAGTACGCTCCATTCGACAGCTGATTTTGAATTATCATCCAACAGAAGTTGTATGAGCAAACTCGAAAACTTGTCTGCCGACAAGGCGTCATCCAATTTTCGGCTTGTGTGCACAGAAATTGGACAAACAACACCTGTAAGTACAAACACGCATGCTCAGAATACAGGAAGTGTTTAGTCGTGTAAACCTGCATCAATAATTCACAATTCACATTCACCTGAACTTCCTCTTTATACGCTCGTAACATGTCACTACGTTCGGCGTTGTCGAACAATAATTTGACTGCCATCAGTATGCTAGACAAAATCACGGACAGCCGATTTTGGGAAAAGTGGGACGTGCGTTCGTACAACAATCGCATCGTGCGTACGAAGCTTAAGGCTCAAAATCGATGTAAACCAGATTCATGAAATTTGAGCTGGGCACATCTGTAGTGTTTAATTAGCTCTCTCCAAAGCAGTGAGTCCCATGCCTTTCTCCTGCTCTGTAGCTCGGTTATCAGCCTGATGACTTCTGACAAGTTCTCCAACACAAGAGATAAAAGCAGCCTGAAATTTGTGTTGTGGGAGGTTGCTATAGATAGATTAGCAGACAGCTTGCCTTCTTACAGCAGTGCTCTGCACATTCATTCCTTCCTTCCTTTGTCAATGTGTAGTGGGGTGTGCCTTTCCTCCAATCAACTGTCTTGGCTGTATGCCAATAATCCATTTCCAGTCCTGAACAGAAAGAGAAAATCTGTAACAGTATGTGCACTTTCTTAAGAACATATAAAGCTGAAGACAGACAATATACATGAAAAACTTATGTAGGAAGATGTGTTTTATTACTGTGTATCATCTGAGGTTGTTCACTTGGTATATGAGAGGGTTTACATCCACTTTAATTGAACAAGCTAAAGTTAGAAAATGATTGGCTACCATGCACAGCTGCACCAGATTTGCACTTTCCAGTTTTAGTAAACAAATCCCATGGCATTTTTATTCAATAATATACATTTACTGAACCTTAAATTTTTTTTTAATTTCTTCCTGACCACAATAAATAAAGAAAACTTTAAAGTGCAACTGAAGTCAACAATACTCTCCTTTCCTTTAACAGTCCAAAGTCCATCGCCAGAGCCGATGCGTGTCATCCTGGCTCACAGGACCTCTGCCAAAATGTAAACGGCAAGCTTACTTCAGTGTACAGTATCTCACAAGAGTACACCCTTCACATTTTTGTAAATATTTTATTCTATCTTTTCATGTGACAACACTGAAGAAATGACACTTTGCTACAATGTAAAGTAGTGACTGTACAGCTTGTATAACAGTGTAAATTTGCTGTCCCCTCAAAATAACGCAGCACACAGCCATCAATGTTTAAACCACTGGCAACAAAAGGGATTACACCCCTACATGAAAACATCTAAATTGGGCCCAATTAGCCAATTCCCTCCCCGATGTCATGTGACTCATTAGTGTTACAAGGTTTCAGATGTGAATGTGGAGCAGGGGTGTTAAATTTGGTGTTATCGCTCTCACTCTCTCATACTGGTCACATGGCAAAGAGCTCCATGAGGATCTGAAATAAAGAATTGCTGCTCTACATAAAGATGGCCTAGGCTATAAGAAGATTGCCAAGAATCTGAATCTGAGCTACAGCACGGTGGCCAAGACCATACAGCAGTTTAACAGGACAGGTTCCACTCAGAACAGGCCTTGCTATAGTCGACCAAAAAAGTTGAGTGCACATACTCAGCGTCATATCCAGAGGTTGTCTTTGGGAAATAGACGAGTGCTGCCAGCATTGCTGCAGAGGTTGAAGGGGTGGGGGGGTGGGTGGGGGGTCAGCCTGTCAGTGCTCAGACCATACGACGCACACTGCATCAAATTGGTCTGCATGGCTGTCGTCCCAGAAAGAAGCCTCTTCTAAAGATGATGCACAAGAAAGCTTGCAAATAGTTTGCTGAAGACAAGCAGACTAAGGACATGGATTACTGGAACCATGTCCTGTGGTCTGATGAGACCAAGATAAACTTATTTGGTCCAGATGGTGTCAAGCGTGTGTGGTGGCAACCAGATAAGGAGTACAAAGACAAGTATCTTCCCTACAGTGAAGCATGGTGGTGGGAGTATCATGGTCTAGGGCTGCATGAGTGCTGCCGGCACTGGGCAGCTACAGTTTGTTGAGGGAACCATGAATGCCAACACGTACTAGGACATACTAAAACAGAGTATGATCCCCTCCCTTCGGAGACTGGGCCGCAGGGCAATATTCCAATATTATAATGACACCAAACACACCTCCATGATGACCACTGCCTTGCTAAAGAAGCTGACGGTAAAGGTGATGGACTAGCCAAGCATGTCTCCAGACCTAAACCCTATTGAGCATTTGTGGGGCATCCTCAAAACGGAAGGTAGAGGAGCGCAAGGTCTCTAACATCCACTAGCTCCGTGATGTAATCATGAATGAGTGGAAGAGGACTCCAGTGGCAACCTGTGAAGCTTTGGTGAACGCCATGCCCAAGATGATTAAGGCAGTGCTAGAAAATAATGGTGGCCACACAAAATATTGACACTTTTGGCCCAATTTGGACATTTTTACTTAGGGGTGTACTCACTTTTGTTGCCATTGGTTTAGACATTAATGGCTGTGTGTTGAGTTATTTTAAGGGGACAGCAAATTTACACGGCTATACAAGCTGTACACTCACTACTTTACATTGTAGCAAAGTGTAATTTCTTCAGTGTTGTCACATGAAAAGATATAATAAAATATTTACAAAAATGTGAGGGGTTGTACTCACTTTTGTGAGATACTGTATATTCCAAAAAAGACTGCATGCAGGCAGGTTTATTTTACTGCAGAAAAAACATTGCATATGGAGCCTGCATGCTTGCAGTCTTTAAAATGTATATTTTAGTTTTTTGCTTCAAGGTATGAAAAACACAAAACCACTGTAATTTTTTTTTCAAGAAACATAATGTGGAGGAGAGCCTCAACTACAAGAGCACAGAAGCCTGGTTCAACAGAAAAAAACATGATCCCTCTTAATCACGTCTCATACCTCAGCCATGCCCTGTTCTTAGGCTGTGGAACTGTATGTACTGGCACTGGCAGACCTAATTCCAGATGTCCTTTTCAAGGGAACTGTAGGGGATAAAAAGGACACATTGGGATGGCTACTATGGAATATGGATCTACATTTCCCCTAGTTTTTATTACTATGGTTTAATAAATATCACTAGCTATGTCAATTAGATAATCAATTATATCCTTTCTAAAAAAAAAAAGGAATGATCATCTAAATATT
>BLSH010286071.1:1675491-1688146 GCA_018402905.1 Glandirana rugosa | reverse complement strand
TACTGTACATACACTAATGTGAAAACTGTAAACCGAGCTGTTAAAAAAAAAAAAAAAAAAAAAAAAAAACAGGGCACACCCCCTGCCTCCTTAAAGGATACGTTTTCCCTTTTGACACAAAATAGTAAATGCACATATTTTTGAAAGTAAAAAATGATGTGCATTTATTAGTTTTTATTGCAGGAGCCTGTAAAGCATTGCACCAGTGATCATAAGATTGTTGATGTCATGCAGGCCTCCTGCAGACCTGTCAGTGTATCCACTTGATCGTACCTCATACGAGCAAGCTGATACACTCTGACAGCAAGCTGTCAAAGCGGGGAAGTGGGGGCCGTATTTTGACAGGTACCTACTCCCGTGGCGATCAGAGCGGCAGTTCTCTGTAACCCCCCCACGTCACAGGTCCCAGAAGAATGCAGGACCAATCACAATGCATGGCTCGTGCATGCACAGTGGACACCCAGCTGTGACTGAAGCCGCAAGCTGTCACAGCCGGGTGACTACAGTTAAGATGCCAGCACTGGGGACAGAAGACAAGAGGTGAAAATGGCCGGGGTGAGCACAGTGCTGGATCCTTGGACAGCTAAATGGCTGTTTATTAAAAGTCAGCAGCTACAGTTTTTTTCAGCTGCTGACTTTTAATTTTTGCAAAGGAGACTGGAGCTCCTCTTTAAAGTACTTTAGTATTTTACACAAGCACTTGCACCATTTGCTTACCTGTTGGCAATGCAGGAGAGGAATTTTGCAAACTCAACCTCAGTAGGCTTCTTGCTGTATATACAGCAAGCCTACAGTTTGACAACATAAGTACTTTAGAAATTTCTTAGCGCCATCTATAGCAGTTGGACTCTGGTGATGCAGCAAGCAGAGGGAATGTTACACACACTTCAGGAAGGGGATCAATCCACCACACATTTGATCAGCTGTCTGGATTATGGCTTCAATGGATTAAGCAGATGAGTTGTAAGGAAATTAGCTTTTTAAAGTGGTAGTAAACCCTCCTATCCTTTTCAGCCAAGAAAGCTGCCATCTTGGCCTCTGTTTTATCTACAACTGCCATGATGCTGCACATGAGATCAGCTATGACACCAGCCATTGGATAGTTTGACAGTTTGGTTTTGAGCACAACCAATGGGAGTGTTACATTTCCGGCACGTGCCGGAAATGTAACTGGTTTTTAAACTGTTAAATGCATGGGTTTACTACCGTTCTAACCTGTGCCCAGGTGCTGTACTTTCTGGATGTCTCCAACATGGCATTGTTTGATTTCACACTCCAGAAATTGCTCTTAAAAAAATGACCTTTTTTGTGCATAACCAGCACAAGCATTGGCACCTGGTACAATCCTACTTGTTTGGTTGCTATTTGTGCTATATACAAAGTTTAAAGAGCATAATGCACACGTGTGTACCTGTTAAAAAGAAAAGCAATTCTGTTTGCACTGTGGACACAAAATAGCCATAGCATTCAAAGTAATTAATTCCAAAAATGGACACACCCATATGTGAGATGATGTTACTGAAAACACTCGTCTGCCTGTAACTAATTTTGACCTTTATTAGAGACCTGTATGGTGCCCACATTAATAAAACAAATGAAAAATGACTATTTGAAGCCCAATAAAAAGTTCTACTGGAGATTTTTATTTTGCCTAAAGTTTTTTTTGTTGAAGTCTGCTTCCATGTCATTAGCCAGGAACACATTCTAGCCAGAAACCAGCATTTCATCCTTAGTTTAAAATGCATTAGGGAACGACCGTGACATATGCTGTGCTGTAAGAGGGTTGTCCACTTAGCCTTAACTGTGCTCCTAATTGCCCTACTGCAAAATCATCCAGAAAGTCAAATCATTCATCAAGCTGTACTGGAAGTAGAAAAATGATTGACAGCTCTAACCTCCCAAAATGTTCTCAAGCAGAAAAAAAAAAAAGATTCACTGTCCTCTGTAATGGATGATAGCCCATTTTATGGCACAGGTTATTATTGCCACAAAATCCCTAGCTAAGAACTATTATCTATGTGCAAAAAATGGCAACTAACCCTTTCCAGATCACAAGTGTAGCTCTCAAACCCCCAAAAACCTCTTCAATTTTCATTATTAGGACCTGTACACTCAGTGATACTTTGTAAACCTAAAAGCATTTATTTTATTTATTTATTTATTTTATTTTAGGTACTTATATAGCGCCGTCAATTTACGCAGCGCTTTACATATATATATATTTTACATTCACATCAGTCCCTACCCTCAAGGAGCTTACAATCTAAAGTCCCTAACTCACATTCATACATATACTAGGGACAATTTAGACGGGATCTAATTTACCTACCAGCATGTCTTTAGAGTGTGGGAGGAAACCGGAGTACCCGGAGGAAACCCACGCAGGCACAGGGAGAACATGCAAACTCCAGGCAGGTAGTGTCGTGGTTGGGATTCGAACCAGCGACCCTTTTGTTACCAGGCGAAAGTGCTATCCACTACACCACTGTGCCGCCCTATTTTGAACACGTTTTTACATTTGAATTCGAGTCCTATGTGCATTAAATCTCAGGTGTATAGTTATGACAAATGTAAAAATGTATCATTTATTGTATTTATGGTATGGTATCCTATGTATATTAGCATTGCCTTATACCAAATACTGCCATTACTATTCCTGATCACTGGTCATTTCTGCCAGACTTAATTGTGTATCTCCATTTATGTGTGTGATAATATAGTATAATAATGCTAGCACAGAATGGATTGTGAATGATTATTACCAGGTTCACTCATAGCACATTCCGGGCTCACTGGGAGATTATTTTATTTATTTCAGGTACTTCTATAGTGCTGTCAATTTACGCAGTGCTTTACATATACATTGTACATTCACATCAGCCCCTACCCTCAAGGAGCGTACAATCTAAGGTCCCTAAAGCCTCGTACACACAGGACGACGATCGTATTTACGATCGTCTCAAATCGTATGTTAGATAATGTAACTTGCATACTGACTGCACTACATGATCGTACGACCACAGAAAGAATGTTCAGGTGCATATAATTAGCATCCGGCCGTTCCTGACTTCTGAGCATGCGTGTTTTGCACAATACAACTTGTTGTACCAACTTCTCTGTACACACGATACAACGGTCGCATGAGCGCTTGTTGGTACGACCAAGTTTTCTAGTCTGCTCATACAACTCCCTTGTACAACCGTCATATGTTCGACTGTTCTAATCGCGCATAGCAACGATCGATATCGCATACAACGGTTGTTAGAACGACCTGTTGTATACGATCGTCGTACCGTGTGTACAAGGCTTAACTCACATTCATGCATACACATACTAGGGCCAATTTAGACAGGATCCAATTAATCTACCAGTATATCTTTGGAGTGTGGGAGGAAACCGGATTACACAGAGGAAACCCACGCAGGCACAGGGAGAACATGCAAACTCCAGGCACGTAGTGTCATGGCTGGGATTCGAACCAGTGACTCTTTTGCTGCTAGGCGAAAATGCTATCCACTACACCACTGTGAGATTAAAAAAATGTTTGTTTAGCATATCTACATTTATGTGAGTGAAAATCAGAACTTCTGCTTTAACACCTCCTTCCCCTCCCACTTTGGGGGGGGGGGGGGTTGGAGGTCTCAGGTACTTAGTTTGAGCTTCACTCCCACTTTTCCCAGGCTGCAGGACCATTTACAAAATTAACGCAGCACAGTTCGGGCATGTGCCGTGGAAAGCCAGCTATGCAGCCGCAAGGGGCCACAACTGGCTTCCCTTAGGACCCGAAGACCGGTCCGGGTAAGGAGGGAGCTGGATCCTTGGACAGTAAGCCCTGGCTCATACTGACTGCGAGAATGAAATGGTGCGAGTTCAGCTGAACTTGCACCCTCTCATTCCCGCATGTCTGTCCCAACTTCGGGGGCGATTTCAAAGGTTTCTGCACAGATGTCAATGGAAATCGCACCCCGTAGTCGCCAAAAGTAGTACAAGAACTACTTTTGGGAATCGGTGCGGAGCTGCAAATGCAGCGTCGCACCGATTCGGACGGTTTCATTGCTGGCAATTGCCCCCTCAGCCCCCCCTAATACTTAACTGACCCCCATCTCGATCCAGCGATGTTGCACGAGAGACTCGGCTGTCCTGGGACTCTCCCTCCTGATTGGCTGAGACACAGCAGGCGTCATTGGCTCCCGCTGCTATCAAGTCAGTGAGCCAATCAGAGGAGGGAGGAGGCTGGGCCACGCTGCGGCTCAGAGTTTGAATGGACACAAAGAGCAGCAGCTCGGCTCGATTGCCCCCACAGCAAGCTGCTTATTTTTAAATTTGAAAAAAAATGAGACTTTAGTATCATTTGAAGATCCTCTTTAAATTCATCGTAGAACAATGTATGCATTTCAGCAACTGACAACATTTTTGGTGATTTTCTTAGTTTCTAAGGCCTCATGCAGACAGGCACTTTTGGTACACAATGTAAATTGGGTGTATTTCTGCTCCAGAGATGCACAGCTGCCGTGTACAGCCCATATAAATGAAAAGCCATTTGTGGGTTTATGCAGTTACTTACATAAACCTGCACATGCGTAAAGTTGTATGCATTTTGAAGCAGAATATCTGAGTCCATCACTGTACACATGCGCAGGTCTATGCAAGTAGCAGCATAAACCCTCCTATGACAGACAATTTATTTATATGGATGGCTTTAAGTGGCAGCTATGTATCACGGGTGAGTAAATGCACTCAGTTTACATTGTATGCCCAAAAACGCCTGTAAAAGAATCCAGATCTTTTCTACTACAAAGTGAAATAAAGGGAGAGAAGGTTGGTCTTGAGTCAGTTAAGCGGAGACCAAACAAACCTATTTTAGATCACAGTTGTACTGATCTCCAAATTTAAATACAGGTGTGATTGAGTGTAATTATATGCCATGGAAATACAGAGGACTTAACCACACAGGAACTAAAACAATTATATTCTGACATTCTACACGTTGCAGCTACCTTCTGCCCTTGAAGCACTGTGGAGAAAAGTAAAATACAGCAACAAAAAAGGATAGCAATTAGCAAAAAAAAAAATAATGTTCATTTATCACCAACTATTGTACATATTTCGTTGAGAACTACATTTAAAATGTTAATTAAACAAAAAAAATCACACTGAACTGAATCATGTGAGCTAAGCTAAACTCGCACGATTTCAAAACTGCATTTCAGTGTGACTTCAGGGGTAATTTGAGAGACATCTGTGTGGGTTCATGCACAGATGTCTATTGAAATTACCCCCGAAGTCGCCAAAAGTAGTGCATGATCTACTTTTGGGAATCCGTGTAGCACTGCACTGATTCGGACGGCGCCGTTGCTGTCAATAGGGTCCAATTTGGCATGCGATTTCACATCTCAAATCGCATGTCAAATCGGCCCAGTGCGAACGAGGGCTTAGTTTGTTCACTTGTCTCCCAGCCTCATGACTTTCTTAACCCCTTCCCACTATATTTATATAAATTTTGCCCACAGCAGGGATATGTTTATAAATGTTCTCCCTCTTAAAGCCCCCAATCAACAATCAATGCAGCCAATGGCTCTTAATCCCAGCTGTCAATGACAGCTCAAGTCTCCACTAAAGACTGAGAACCAATAAGCATGGTAACTGGTTATGTGAGCACTATGCCAGCTATGACGTAATCAAATACACGCTGGAGGCTTCAATTGAAAAAATATTAAAGCCTTCAGCCTGCAAATGAACACTGCCACATTCAGGTTGCAGTGTCATGCTTTCAGTGTTGTAATTAGAATATTAGATTACAGTCTCAAAAAAAAATATATATATTCAAAATAAAACAGGTTTATGCATTTGTTAGCCTAGAATAATAAAACCAAAACAGGTTCCTGTCAGCAGAGGAGACTTATCACATCACTCTCCCAGACGGAACCTCTAAACCAAGACACAGTCACGGTCACTGTAACTTAAGGATTGCTTTTTATGATAAAGAACAATTTATTTGCTATTGCAAATTGAGACATGCCAAGAATGTATTCATGCAGATATTTAAAGTTGCTGAAAGGTAATTTAATTTTGTTTGTTTTTAAAAAAGATTTAAAACCTAGAGGTCCATGCTCACCTTTATGTTTTGGTGTGTTGTGAAATCTTTGTTAAACATGTGTTGCATCAAATGAATTGACCAGCAACATAAGAATGTCCAAAAAAAATTGATATACACAGTTTTTCTCTCAACGGCAGCGTGCCACTGTGTGTTGTGGTGCATTGCAAGACGTGTCAGATTCCTTTCCTGTGTTGGGGGTCCCACTAAAAATGGCACAGCACTATGCTAATGCATGTAGTCTCCCTTAACATGCATTGTGGCAATGCATACTTTTCTGCAACTGAGAGGTATGAAGAGACTCAAAGGCCCCATTCATACATTTGAATTAAGATGAGTTTTTCATTAAAACCAAAATTATTCAGAATGCACAAATACCCGGTGATCCTACCAGTGGCCCTTGGTATTTGTTTCAATCAGACCACGCCAAGCATAGGAGCAGATCTGTGCTGGCATGGTTGGTTTACTGTATGTCCCAGAGATCACTGCTATGAGTTACAGGAGCTGCCAATGCAATGTGAATGAACATAGATGAATGGGGGCTTGTTTGAAAGTGCTTTTACTGCTTGTTCAGAATACGCTAATACTTTAATATGCAAAGCCTGGGCACATGTTCACTTTTAAACCAGGCACCAGTGTTTAGCTGCAGTGGTTTCCCCTGACTTCTGAGATCCAATCAGGCCTGGACTAATACATAGTATGTTTTCAATATAAGTAAGCTAAAAACAAGCTTGCCTGACCTTTAAAATTCAAAAGGTGAATACTGGATCCTATAAACAAGTTTGTCATTAGGAATGTTGTTTCCTGGGATTCCTATGCTTACTACACTTTTGGGTCATTAGAAGCTTGCTTACATGAAATAAATTCCTAGTGCAACGTTCTAAGTAAATGATAACATATGCTATAGAGAAAAGAAAAACCCAGATGAAATGAGAAAATATGAGAGTATTATGCATCTCACGCTGCTTCACAGGTAGATTTACAGTAAGTCTAGCAAAATCTCCCTCTGACAGGTGAAAGTACCGATACTTAAGTGTGTAGATTATCACATTAAATGGCAAGTCTTTACTTTACTGCCAGCACTTATGAAAAGAAATATAAAATTATAGACTTCTGCCATAACATACAGCATGCTGCAGATGTGACAGCCAAATAACCTGAACCTGTACTAATATCTTTGCTTTTATACTGGCAAAGACAAATGGGATTGCTTGCAACTGCGCTGATTTTCAGCACCCACCACAACAGCACAGTAGTCATTCCTTTATTGTGTAGGCCGATCTTTTAATTGTAAAACATTGAGAAGCTTGCATAATGTACCCAAGCAAGGTGATACATTCTTGTTGCACTGTGCCATTTTAAGGCTAAAAGTCTGGTCGTGCCAAATATAAAATAACTAAATTGTGACTATTTTTTGCAGACTCCAAACACAAGATTTCTGGATTCTTCAATCTTGCTTCCCAACCATAGACATTCAAAGGACAGTATGGTTGTGCCATGTGTTTTCTGTATTGCTTACAGAAGAGATAAGGATGGTTTTAAAGACAGTAACAATAAATATTTTAACATCTTGGTTTTGGGGTAGGTTCACACTTTTGTATCTGCATTTTCATGTTTTTTTGTACTATTATGCACTGGGGGCCCAGACACATGTTGATGCACCATATATGCACCTGTAGTATTTTCCTGGCACACAGAAGTGCAGCACATGGATGTGAATGGGCTCTATACAAAATAACAGGGTGGATAAAAATCAATGATTTTCTTAAAAACATTTAAAAAAAATGATTTTTTTTTTTTTATTTAAATCAGATTATATTGTTTTTAAAACAATTATTTCACTAAAATGCTTTTGGAGTAAAGATCTATCTAAAGATAGTTTTCTAATTAAGATACATTAATAAGTTAGTTTATTCAGCATGAAATGGAGCTTAGTTATGTAGCATAAGGCTGTATATTCTGCAATATTTACATTTTTGGTAAACTCATTCAATGAATCCAAGCTCTGTGAGCTGAGATAACATGCACTGCATTAATGCATTCACTTAATTTCACAGTAACCATGAGATAAAACAAAGTTCAGGAATATTCCTTTATCCCATTATTTTGCAAATCTATGTACACTACAAACTATTGATTGAATTGCGGTTTTACTAACCTGACAGCTTATTATTCTAAATAGGAAACCTTCATTTTGTTTGCAAATAGTAAAGATTGTAACTATCAGCAATAGTAAGTCCTTACATTTAACCACTTCTCGAGCGTGTGCCGTGTTTTCATGGCGGCAGTCGGGTTGCTGTGCGCGAATCGCCGTAAAAAGGCGGCGATCTGCGAACGGCCGCTAGGGGGCGCGTGCGCGCCCGCCGCACTCCTGAGAAGTGTGACCGCGGCTCGGGCGGACCCCATGTCCGCCGGCGAGCAGGGATGAGCGGCCACAGGCGAAGAACGGTGTTTACATCGGCGGTTCCCCATTCTGACAGTGCAGGCATGGGAGATCTACTGATCCCTGTCACTGGGATCAGTTAGATCTCTCATGCCCAAGGTAGCCCAACCCCCCCCCCACAGTAAGAACACACCCAGGGAACACAGTTAACCCCTAGCTCTCCCCCCCCAGGTTAACCCCTTCACCGCCAATGACATTTATACAGTAATCAGTGGACATTTACATTTCTGATCGCTGAATAAATGTCATTGGTCCCAAAAAAGTGTCAAAAATGTCAGACATGTCAGACGTGCGCTGCAATATCGCAGTACCGCTAAAAATCGCAGATCGCCGCCATTACTAGTAAAAAATAAAAAAAATAAAAACACCAGAAATTAATGCTCATCATCCGTAAACGCGGCTACTTTTGCGCAAACCAATCAAACGCAGATTGCGATTTTTTTATCACAAATATGAGGACAAATATAAATCGGCCAAAACCGGTGAAAAAAAAAATATTTTTTATATTTATTTTTTTTTTGGATTCGAATTTTAGCAAAAAGTAAGAAATTTGTTTTTTTTTTTGCAAAATGGTTGCACTTCTTTTGTTTATAGCGGCGATCAGAAATGACGCAGAGGCGATCAAATACCACGAAAAGAAAGCTCTATTTGTGGGGAAAAAAGGACGCAAATTTCGTTTAGGTACAACGTCACACGACCGCGCAATTGTCAGTTAAAGCGACGCAGCGCCGAATCGCAAAAAGTGCTCTGGTCCTAAAGTGGGAAAACCTTCCGGTTGGTAAGTGGTTAAAGAGCACCTGTCATTTCAGATCCATCATGGCAGCGCGGGTATCCACTCACCTGCTGCCGCCACGTCCCTCACTGCCGCATCACCAGCCATCTCATTAAAGTGAATGGGACTGTTGGTGAGTCAACAGCGGGTCAGAGGAGGAGCCGCTGCTGGACAGAGATGACAAATGCTCTTTAAAAATTATGATTTAAATCGACTTGATATAAATCAAGCCTTTTTATTAGGGATTTAAATCAAATCCACCCTGCACCATAGTACAAATCCTCTTGTAGTGTTGTGCATTGGACATCACTGTTAAATCATATAAAGGGACTTGTACGTTGCATAGTCGTGTGTGTGTCTCTTTAGGCTCAATTTACACGGGACGCTGTTTCACCCTCCCCTGAACGATTCTTTTGACAGCTAGAAGCCGGCGTCTAAAATGGCCGTTTGGCATGCCGCGTTCGCGTCTAGAAGAGTTTTTTTTTTTAAATTAAATGGAAATGCCTGTAAATTAAATGGTCCTAGACACGAGTTACCGTGTTTAGCGACGTTTACAAGCCGTTTGGCGTGTCAACTGCCTCTGAATCCATTTTTTGCGTTCCAAAAAAAGCCTCTAAACTCAACTGCCTAAGGACTCATAGATAATTGAAGAAAGGTTCCGGACGGCCGCACTCCTTTTAATGCTTTATTGGTTACATATCCATGCGATACAGGATGGAGACAATTTCTGACGCGTTTCAAGCCCCCTAAGGGAGCTTACTCGTAGCTAACACAACATAGGTACAAATGCATTTTTTCAATTAGTATCTTATGTTCATTTTTATATTGCTTTTTTATTTATTTTTTTGTACTTTTTATGTCTTTATGATTTTTCACAGTTTTTTTCTTATATTTATATAGAACTATCTTGCTTCTTTTACAGTCGGGTCGGTCTGGTTAAATCTCACAGGGGAGTCGGCACGTGTGTGTCTGGAGGGTATGCCCATTTACTTTAGACGTATAACACCTGGCCCTCTGTTGGACTTCACCACGCTGCACCTTTAAGAGTGATTGCAAGGCCCAGGAAACTAATTATGTTAATGATGATGTACCAGCTGGTAGACTGTGATGCTATTGGCTATTTTTGGAAACGACAATTCGAGTACTTGTATATATATATATATATATATGCATTTGTACCTATGTTGTGTTAGCTATGAGTAAGCGCCCTTAGGGGGCGTGAAACGCGTCAGAAAATTGTCTCCATCCTGTATCGCATGGATTTGTAACCAATAAAGCATTAAAAGGAGTGCAGCCGTCCGGAGCCTTTCTTCAATTATCTATGCTGCATGCATACTGGGCCGGCACCCTCTGGGACTGTTCAACTGTACACAAGAGCTAGGTAGTTTGGAGCGGTCCACTCTTTTCCTGCCTAAGGACTCAGTTTTTCAGGTGGACCTGATCGGACCCTTCTTCCACTCCTATGGGGCGGCGGATATCAGAGGTGACATGCCCGCTGACATCCGTCGATATCTGATCTGATCCTGTCCATGAAATCCAGATGGATAGAGCCCCTTTTTTTCCATCCGTCTGGAGGATTGGATCGGATGAAAATGGATAGGCGATCCATTTTTATCTGACCTCCCCATAGAGGAGAACGGGGCTCTGACAGGTCCGTCTCCGCACAGTGAGCGGAGATGGACCTGTCATCCACCTGCTCAGTGGAGAACAGCAGAGCGCTCCTCCGCTGAGCAAAGCAGAGTCCGTCGGGCGGACTGCCTGCGTGAGAGAGCCCTTAGCCCATTCAAACCAAATGGGCCACAACACACTGGGCACATAAAAATGTTGTGTGCTGCAGCCCACTGCAAAACGCATCTTGCATCGTAGTGTTGCTTTGTTGCACAGGTACATTGGGGGAGCCGTTCAAAATGAAAGGCATCATAAGAGGCATGTGTGAACAAGCCCTAAAACAGCAGCAATACAATGAGCAATAATTACAGTGACATCAGCACCACAAGGGCTTCAAGGAGAATTAGGTCCAAAGCTCTTTTGGCTATACTTCTCCTGGGGGTCAGTTAGTTCTGCACACCTGTGACCCATTTACAGCCAACAGTAGGTCAGAGCTCGTCAAGGCTCTAAAAAGATCCCGACCATATGGTCATGATCTGCCCAGAAGTCTGAACCCCGGCATCTAGCTCCGCCTCTCAGCGATCCGCTAGGAGACTGAGCAAGCCGCTCCTGCTCCCTCCACAGCCCAGCGCTCCAGTGACAGTCACCGCCTTTCTGTTCACTGACGACTGAGAACTGAGGGATCAGCTGTGTTTGATCACTCAGTTTTCAATGTTAATGCCAGTGGGGGACAGATGCAGCATCTTTGAATAGCCCATACTTCTCTTTTAAGCGCAATAAAACTTACCAGGTTGGAATCTAACCAGCAAGGACAGCAAGAGGGCCAACAACTGATGATCAAACTACTAATATGGCATCAAATATGTGATTTTATCCCTAAAACCTGCAAAAGTAAGGCTTGTCATACAGTATACAATTTTCCTTTAGATTTACCAAAACCATATAACAGGAGGTCAAACCTAAACACTTTCAATGTGTATGCAGTCAGGCAGGCCCTTGCACTACATTAAAAGTAGTAGTTGAAAGTAAATCTAAAGGAAATTGAATAAGAAAATTGTATAATGTATGGCCAGCTTTAGTTTGCTGTTTCCCACGCACAGGAACTGAACTAAAGTACTCATGTAGAACATAATGGTTTTTAACATGTTTGCTGCTCATTTCCAGAATGATTAGAACTATTGTTTGCCAGATGTACTTTGTATAGTTTCCTTCATAGAGTCTAGGAACTGCCCAAAAAGCTTGTGTCGCATCCATCTGTCAGAGTGATTACATGTAATTTTTGATGGTGTTCTTTAATTCCTGCAAATTATGACAAGTGAGAAGTATACAGCACCCATTGGAAGCCCCTTACTTTGGTTAAAGTGTAACTGCACTTTTGCTGAGAAAAAAAAAACACTCTCCTCTGGGTGATCTATGTACATTGCAAGGGTTATAACAAACTTTGTTGCAGATTCCTACCTTTTGTTATTCTGATGAAATCCGTTTGTTCCTCTGTGCCCATGTGGGAAAGTGAGTCTAATTATCAATCAGCTGTGTACCTGCAGGGCACTAATGAGGAAATCTGCAGGGCTGCATCCCATTAGACGTGTTCCTATTGGCAGTATTTTATCAAAAATGAATAATTTTTTTTTGTTGCAGGGGATGCCTGAATGCTGACTTGTATCTTAGTGTAGACTTCTGGGATAATCGGTGAGTAGGAAATGTTTCTGGGGGGGGGGGGGGGGGGTGTCTACCTACG
>BLSH010286071.1:1625678-1636356 GCA_018402905.1 Glandirana rugosa | reverse complement strand
GCAAATTCTTTTCTAATAAAGGCATTTTAGACATAACTAGAGCATATCTTTTACCAAGAGAACTTAGAATTTATGCACCAAAATAGTGGAAAAATGGCATGTGATTGGGAACTTCACCCTTATCATAAAAATTACAACAAAGGGCATGGTTAGAAATGTTTACTAATAGCAGCATGCAGATAACTGTAAACAATTGCAGGCTTTTAAGTGCATACCTTAGTTTCCCTTTCATCCTTATTCTTCTCATGATTGTCATTTTCCACAAAAAGCAGATGAATCCATCACCCTATACTTTCTGGATCTCTGTATCTGCCTCCTGGAACATGTGACAGGAAAATGCCCAGGGTGTATCTGTGAGGCCCTGGTTATATCACCAGTAGCCCACTCAAGCAGACAGTGGAAAAACAGTAATTGCAAGGAAAAGCAAAAATTTTTTAATATAGGTAAGGTGATTTCATATAGGCATTCAGAGTTGCATGCTGAGGTGATTTTCAATGAAAGGGGGGAAAGCTTTGCTTTAAAAAAAATTGTTTGTTTCCTGGGAAATACTATTTTGAGAATGCATATTTTATATTATTCGTATGGTAGGCACATCATCTGAATAAGTTATTGAGTTCAAAACAAAATTGCTATGTCTTTTATTATTGGCATGTTATTGGCACCCCAGAAGGGTGCGAGATGGAATTTCAGTTTGTCTCTCTTAGTGACAAGTCGTGAGTCGTCACTCAGGCAGCTGCCAGTGTGCCTTGAGCAGCGGTAGTAGGTGGTTGTGCTGCGTACATAGTAGTCTTGTTTATTTAATCAAAACGAGAGAATAACAGAATTAACATGTAAGTAACTGGATTGCCAGACTATTGCATTTAAAACCCATAATGCAACATCCGACGTAACAGTTTTAAAAAGTTCAAATTATCAATGCAAAATGTATATTGTTTCACTCAAAATTTGATGGATATTTTGCTGCTGGTAACCTGAAAAATTCATATTCTTACAGTATGAAATGTATTTTTTTTATTTATTTAATTTGTTCACCTGCAGTATTGCATGTGGTTCAAAAACAAGATATAAGGCCACATGCAGAAATGTGATACTATTTTTGTAAGGGTATAAAGATTAATCAGACATTTCCTTGGGGTGTGGGGCAGAGAAAAAAGTTGGGATCCACTGCCAAAGATGGATTGAAATTCGGCCAGTTCAGCAGAGACCACCCGAATTTCAATCCATCTATAGCCGCTAGTAAATGTTGTTTGTTCAGTGCCTATCAGTTTATTCTGACAGTGGAGTCGCCCCACTGTTAGAATACAGCAGCGATGAGGACACACCCATCCAACTCATTTGTGTGGATGGGGAAATCCTTTCAATATTTTGGAAATTGGCTGATCAAAAAATAAGAGAGTCAGCTATGGACAAGTTAAAACTGCTAGTTAAATGATATACTGGGTATTTAAAAATTCTGTCTTAAGCCTAAAGGCCATCTAATCTGTTTTTTCACCATTGCATTTTATGCAATACTGTGCATCATTAGCCTTTGTAATTAAGAAGCAACAGCTATAGGGTCAACTGTTTTAAGAGCAAAACCTTCTTTAAAGCGGAGTTCCCCACAAAAGTGGAAGTTCCGCTTTAAGCACTCCTCGTCCCCTTGCATGCCACATTTGGCATGTCTTTTTTTTTGGGGGGGGGGGGGGGGGGAGTGGGTACTGGGTTTAGACAGGCACTTCCTGTCCCACTTCCTCCTTCCGTATTCTGGTCACCTAGGCAGTGACTCCTCTCCCCTTAGGCGGCCCCTCCTGGCAGTCTTCTGGGACACGTCAAGAGTCCCAGAAGTTTCCCTGGCCACTAGGAGAGAGCAGTACACACCTGGCCGTGAAGCAAAGCTTCTGGCAGCCACAACGCTGGACCATGGGACAGGTAAGTGTCTGTTTATTAAAAGTCAGCAGCTACACTACTGATCCGGAACAAACTTGCACAGGACTCTTCTTCCGCAGCAGCAGAATCGGATCGCATGGGTGTTCACATTCATATTCACATTCCATTCCATGTCCGATTCCTTTGCGAGTTTGCTACTAAAACTGATATGGGCACGTCATTCGCTTTCTGTTGACACTCCCGCATATGGCAGTGTGAACTGCCGCCGGGAGTCATGCGATGCGCGAACCCACAGTGGATTCGCAGGGTTCCGCATTGCAGCAGTGTGAACTGGCCCTTAGTGTATATTATTTGGTCTGTGTGAAAGTTATAGAGTCTACAAGCTACGGTGCCAATCACTGAAAATTGATCACACCTGATGTACTGATGGCCTATCTCATTCCTTGAGGCCCTGAAATGTCAGGAAGTACAAATAACCCCTTTTTGAAAAGTAGAGAGTCCAAGATATTTAATAAGAGGCATGGCAAGATTTTTGAAGTTGTAATTTTTTCCCACAATTCTTGGGTAAAATGATTTTTTTTTTTTTTACACAAAATTGTCATAAGTTATTTCTCTCACACAGCATATCCATACTTCCAATTACACCCCAAAATATATTCTGCTACTACTCCTTAGTATGGCGATACCACATGTGTTAGACTTTTACACAGCCTGCCCACATACAAAGAGCACACAACATTGAAGTAGTACCTTCAGGCGTTCTAGGAGCATAAATTACACATCTAATTTCATTCCTACCCATCACAATTTTGAAGGTCCTGGAGCACCAGTACAGTGGAATTACCCACAAAATGAAACCATTTTGGAGAGCAAACACCCCAAAGTATATTCTATGAGACATTACGAGTCTTTTGAATGGTTCGTTTTTTTTTTTCTACAAGTCCTCGGAAAACGTGGAAAGAAGATGAAAACATATATATTTTTTTTTTTTTTACACAAAGTTGTCAATTTATATGATATTTCTATTTAAGTGATCAGCAGTGTTTGATTGTTCAGTTCTCGATCTTAGAGGCTGCAGGGGGTTGCTGCAGCTGGGATTGGTGCTGCAACCATCTAGGTAAGTATGATATTTTTGTTTTTGTATTCCAAAACTTCTCTTTTAATCTGGCTTTTCCAAATAATAAATCCTCAAAATAACAACAAAAAAACGTTCACTTAAAAATAGTTTGTTATGAAAGATTTCAATAGGCTAAAGTCACACATAGCTAACACAACAGCAATAAGGATCCAATGAGATGAGTGAAAATAACAGATGGCTGAATGTACAGATCAGCATCCTTATGTTAAAGTGTTGTGAATAGCCTTATTTGTTTCTAGAAATCGGGATTGGATGATTTAATAAAATGAAATTAATTTTACTAAGAGCAGATACCCATGTAAATCAATGTCCGTGTTCTTACCATCAGCTAATCTGAGTTACACACATATCTTCACACTTCTTTTTTTATAACTGCCCACAAATCTAGAGATTCGCTGTCTGGAAGTAGGCGTTTTCTATAGTAAATTATGTCAATAGGAGTTTTCTGTGAAAATCCATTGCATACCAGTTTAGACTAAGTATCTACTTACAGAAAGAAACAGGTTGTACATAGTCCAGAAAGGTTATACTGCGTATGAGTGAAAACATATTATTACTACGTATTATACAATTACCTATGAAAGATATACCATTATCCCTGCAGGTGTGGCTTGGGAGGGGAAAGTCCTAACAAACTATTTAGCTGCACAAAAACAATTACAGAGATCTCACACTGTTCCAGGATGTATGGATAGAATGATGCAAGCTTTTTAGCCAAGTACAACTGACCTTGATATGGCAAGCTAGATCAGGTTACATTAAAGCCCAACTCTACTATGCAGGATTAATTAGCATTGTGTGGCAAGAATTAACATCAACCAACCAAAATGTCAAAAAGCTTTATCAAAGGATAAACACTGGCAGTTCATACCTTTGCAGCATATTGTTTTCTCTGCCAACAGATGTGTTCTTTAGAGTATATCTGCCAACAGGTATGATATATGACATTTGACTGCTAGGCTCCTGCACATTTTGTTCCCAAGGACATACAAACCAGGTGAACTATGTATATTGAACCCTGGTACATATCCCCCAATTTCTCAGTCCCATCCACTATGTACCGAGCAAGGACAAAGCACTGTCATTTGGACTGTGGGATGTCCGAGGCACGCCCAGCTCTGGGCTCCAACTAGAAGAGGAGATTTGTACATCTGGGTTTGCCCAAGTGATAAATAAAAGCTTTTAAAAAAATATACATATACCACTACGATCATCTGCTAACAAATATCATACTTTCATGTTTTATTTGATGAGGATTGTGAACTTAAAGCGGAGCTCCACCCAAAAGGGGAAGTTAGAGCAATTGTAAAGGTTCATTTTTTATTTTTAAAAATAACAAACAGGTCATACTTACCTTCCTCTGTGCAGTGGTTTTGCACAGAGTGGCCCCAAACCGCTTCTTCTGGGTTTGGGGCCAATGGCTCCCCTGCTATCAATCCAGCCAATGAGGACCTGTGACACCGGCTGGAGCGGATTGCTTGCAGCCGCCGAAGGAACAAACGGGCTCAGGTAAGCAAAAGGGGGGCTCACTAATGAGAAAAGGTTTTTCACCTTAATGCATAGAATGCATTAAGGTAAAAAACAATGAGACTTAACAACCGCTTTAAGGATTCCTCCCCGCCTCCTGTTTGTGAAATGGAGCTTTTGGGGAGGAGGAGGGGAGCAGGCACCTGATTTTGACAGATACCTGCGGGACCAGTCAGTCACTGAGCATAGCTCGCGCATGCGCAGTGGGCACCCAGCTGGGAAGCCGCAAGCTGTCACAGCCAGGTTCCTATAGTAAAGATGCTGGCGTCGGCGAGGGAGGACGCAGGAAGAAAACGACTGGGGTGAGATCACCGCTGGATTGTGGGACATATGAGTGGCTGTTTATTAAAAGTCTTTTGTAGCTACTGACTTTTAGTTTTCAGTTAAGAAACTGGAGTTCCGCAGAGGTGTGCAACCCTGGATACATATAAGTCCTTGGATGTGCAGTTACCAGTTTACAGCCACTGACTGTAGGAAAAACACCCGCACCCTAGATTTTCACAATGTTTGGAGGTCTTCACCCACGTGAATGAGCCCTAACTCTTGGGAAACCTAAGGATATGCAAATGATCAGGTCTCAGCCTCCAAAGATCTGGGTAAATGAAAGCAACTTTGTCATGGGGGGAAAAAATGCCCACATTCCTACTGATACATCCAAATGGCAGGCTGTTCTGGTCCCAAAACTTGCCCACCAAAGGTGTAAGAGGAGACCTGTGGGCTGCTGAAGGTATATGTTACACGCATTGCCATGACAAATTAGCTTTAATGCCAAAAAAAAAAAAAGGGTTAGGGAAGCCATACCGATACCAGATCAAGCATTTTTTTGCATTTGAAAAATGCTTGAGGTGATTAAAAAAAGTGTTTGGATACACACACAAAGAAACGTTTCATTTAACAGGACTGCTTCCCATCATGTGCTCGGTTTCACTGAAAGTCCTACACATGCTGCATTTTTAATTCTTCTGACCTGCATTGTGCTTTTCAAATTCAACTGAAGAGATATTCTTCAAAAAACACAACCACAGCGCACACATGCATCTCCAAATACAAACTATAGACTCATGATGGGGCTGCTGAATGTAGTTACATATGCTTTTTATCCAGGGGAATTTGGAATAAAATTGTCTAAGTATGTCAGAACACAGCTGTTTTCACATGGATGCAAACTGTGGGTCATTACAGTAAACCTAAAGGGGACCTTTCAGTAACTTTACAAGTATGCATGAAAAAAAATCAGACATATCACAACACGTAGCAACAGAAGAATTGAAATCTGCTTTACCCATAATCATTACAAAGCTGCCCTTTAGATCCCAGAAAGTCATTTTATCCAGGCTGGCATGAGATCATCTGTCTGTTGCAACATGGAGAAAGCATTTCCTGAGTCTCCTCTTCCTGTGACCACACAGACTGCATTATTTTAATTTTGATACAAGTCACAAAGTGACAAGTTGCAGCAAGGCTGATGTGGATGACAGTTGTGAACACTGCCAAGAACTGAAGCCATCAGGATTTACATGCTTGTGTCACCTTTGAGTCAAAATCTCAGTATAGGGGGTAGATGCTAACCATGGGCAATGCGAAAACAAAATGGTGCTGCTCTTCTGGAGAGGGAAAATCGGATGATGGTATTGTACGATTTCTGTGACAGGTAACAAATACCAATAAGGGTTACACTCACACATGGTTTAGCATTGTGTAGCCTACCAGACAGCAGAGATTATCACCACAAAAATGAGACAAGGCAAGAAAAAAAAGAAAAAATGTTTAAATATAATCAAAAGCGGATTTCAATTTTGAGTGGACACAGGCGAACTGAATCAACCACGTTTTTTTGAGGCCTAGGAATATAAAAGAGTTAGCGCTTTGATGAATGAGGCTGTGTGTGATCATACATATGTTTCACATATGTCAGGGCATTCTCCTCTTATTTTACATCACAAAGGATGTAGTAGGCGGAGGGAAACTTTATTTAGGATTTGTAAGGGCCGCGATAAATAGCAGAACAAGCAATTCTGACAGCCAAATATCACTGTTGGATCCCCCTGGAAGCAGCAAAAACTGGTGGGTGATTCAATCACTAGCTTCCACAAACAACTGTAATAAAAACACACTCAAGTACAAATGGTTTATAGATTTGTCATTTACTTAGTGGTTAGCATTTATGCCTTGCAGTGCTGGGGTCCTCAGTTCAAATTCCATTTAGGACACTATCTGCATGGAGTTTGCATGTTCTTCCTCTGCTTGTGTGGGTTTCCTCTGGGTACTTGGATTTGCTTCCCAAACAACAAACACATGCTAGCAGGTAAATTGCTTCCTGTCTAAATTGGCCCTAGTATGCCCAGTGTGTTTGTGTGCATGCATGCATGCATGCATGCATGCATGAAAGATAGAGATCTTCAACTGGAAGCTCCTAGAGGCCAGGGATTGAGATTATTAAGAACATATATATATATATACACACACACACATACACACACACACACACACACACACACACACACACACAGTATCTCACAAAAGCGAGTACACTCCTCACATTTATGTAAATATTTTATTCTATCTTTTCATGTGACAACACTGAAGAAATGGCACTTTGCTACAATGTAAAGTAGTGAGTGTACAGTTTGTACAACAGTGTAAATTTGCTGTCCCCTCAAAATAACTCAACACACAGCCATTAATGTCTAAACTGCTGGCAACAAAATTGACTACACCCCTAAGTGTAAATGTCCAAATTGGGCCCAAAGTGTCAATATTTGTGTGGCCACCATTATTTTCCAGCACTGCCTTAACTCTCTTGGGCATGGAGTTCACCAGAGCTTCACAGGTTGCCACTGAAGTCCTCTTCCACTCCTCCATGACGTCATCACGGAGCTGGTGGATGTTAGAGACCTTGCGCTCCTCCACCTTCCATTTCAGGATGCCCCACAGATGCTCAATAGGGTTTAGGTCTGGAGACATGCTTGGCCAGTCCATCACCTTTACCCTCAACTTCTTTAGCAAGGCAGTGGTCATCTTGGATTTGTGTTTGGGGTTGTTATGTTGAAATACTGCCCTGTGGCCCAGTCTCCGAAGGGAGAGGATCATGCTCTGCTTCAGTATGTCACAGTACATGTTGGCATTCATGGTTTCTTCAATAAACTGTAGCTCCCCAGCACTCATGCAGCCCCAGACCATGACACTCCCACCACCATGCTTGACTGTAGGCAAGACACACTTGTCTTTGTACTCCTCACCTGGTTGCCGCCACACACACACACACACACACACACACTTGACACCATCTGAACCAAATAAGTTTATCTTGGTCTCATCAGACCACGGGACATGGTTCCAGTAATCCATGTCTTTAGTCTGCTTGTCTTCAGCGAACGGTTTGCGGGCTTTCTTGCGCATCATCTTTAGAAGAGGCTTCCTTCTGGGACGACAGCCATGCAGACCAATGTGATGCAGTGTGCAGCGTACGGTCTGAGCACTGACAGGCTGACCTTCCATCTCTGCAGCAATGCTGGCAGCACTCATACATCCATTTCCCAAAGAAAAACTCTGGATATGACGCTGACCACATGCACCAAACTTCTTTGGTCGACTATGGTGAGGCCTTTTCTGAGTTTAACCTGACCTGTTAAACCGCTGTATGGTCTTGGCCACCATGCTGAAGCTCAGTTTCAGGGTCTTTGCAATCTTCTTATAGCCTAGGCCATCTTTATGAAGAGCAATAATTATTTTTTCCAGTATGAGAGCGTGAGAGCGAGAACACCAAATTTAACACACCTGCTCCTCATTCACACCTGAGACCTTGTAACACTAACGAGTCACATGACACCGGGGAGGGAAAAATGGCCAATTGGGCCCAATTTGTACATTTTCACTTAGGGGTGTTCTCACTTTTGTTGCCAGCAGTTTAGCCATTAATGGCTTTGTGTTGAGCTATTTTGAGGGGACAGCAAATTTACACTGTTATACAAGCTGAACACTCACTACTTTACATTGTAGCAAAGTGTAATTTCTTCAGTTTTGTCACGCGAAAAGATATAATACAATATTTACAAAAATGTGAGGGGTATACTCATTTTTGTGAGAGAGAGTGTGTGTGTGTGTGTGTGTGTGTGTGTGTGTGTGTGTGTATGTATATATTAGATAGAGACAGACAAAAAAAAAAGAAAAAAGACAAAAACAGCTGACCACCATTCGTAACAATATTTTACTTCCAACAATGAAAGGGATAAAACATACAGAACACAACCAGCACTGACCCACAATCAATTTAAGCTTATACTCGACATTACCACCACGACCAAACAATCAATTGCAATCAATCCCTTTCTTTCAATCATACCAGTTATGCACAACATAAGCCCTAATCCACGCTAAAATTGAAGCGATCTATCTTGACAAGCTGACAGAATTTGAGAAACTCTGGGCCCTCTGGATCAAACAAACAATCTCCCCACAGGTTTCAGTCAATCGCTTCTCACTGGTTGAGGTGTTTTGCACCCTTCCACTCATTCAGACCCAACACTAACCGGCCTCCTGATACCCAGATCCCCTCTGGAGATACCCCCTGTCTCCAATTGTTCTATAGCTCAATCTCTCCTTACCCCCTACCCTTAACCTTTTCCCGTCAAAATCCAACCTCACTGCCCACTTTCAATCAATATCTCTCCCCCCAATTACACCTGGATCTATTAGAATATCACTCTTCCCTTTGGAACCAGCCAAGCCACTTTGCCAGAACTTGGCCCTGAGGGAAGACCTATTCATCCCATCCTTCATCCCCTCCTGGGCAATGAACTTGCTAAACGTATTAAGGTTCCCGTTAATTCAACCAGCTCCGACTGTATAAACTGCCTCGCTCGCATTCTTACCTGCATGTTGTTAATTCTCTTGTCGCAATCTGTTACATATTAGATATGTTGCTATATTTTCCCAGACGAGCACCCTATATTATATAACCATGGCTTTCTACAAGTACACAGTCATTGTATCCTCAGTTACCTATATGTTACTCTTGTTTCCTTATGCATGATGATGTAAACTATTTTGTATTAATACCAATAAAATTCTTGAACAAGGAAAGAGAAAAAAAAAAACCAAACATACAGAACAAAGATTGTTACAAATATAAAAATAGCAACAATTTGTACAAAAACAATATGTAGCATGTAGATTTAAGTAACAAATTGAGGACAGATCGTGATACCTCACAAATCTGTCTCTATCCCAAATCGGCCTTCCTCCCAGGGAAACAAGGCCACACCAGGCTGTTGTGATATGAAAATCTTTGGGTGCAAGTAATGACGCAACTGAATTTTAGCAGCTGCAGCAACAAGCAGCGAAGAACAGGTGACCTTGGTTTCTAAGCCTGGGAATTAATGTGATATGTTCCACTGAGAACAGGGCAGCAAGCTGAAGGATTGATCAGCGTGGGGTGTATGGCTACAGAAGTCAGTGACTAAATCTGGTGCCTCTAATCAACACACAGGGGACAAGTAGTATGCCTGAGTGTTTGGTTTACACTGTACTGCCTGCCACATAAGATCAAACTATGGTGATGCAACTTGCTACATTTGTACATAGAAGCATTATCAAACGGATTTCTCTTTCTGCTTATAGCAGGAAACCAACAGTCTCTATAGTCCCTAATGTTTAATTCTGACAGTTTTATAGGACTACTAATCCCTAGATAAAGAAAATACAGTCAGAAAAATTTAACAGGACACCGCCACTTTTAATGCTTCTGAAATATGACGCTTTGTCAATATGGCCATAAGATACAAGTCAACTTTGGTTTGCTGATTTGTCATTAATGTCGGCAAACAGCTAGACATGCTAGTTTTTCTACAACACACACACAGCATGACTTGTAAAAGTAACTTAACGTGTTACTAAACCCACAACAGTAAGATCAGTCTGTACATGCAGTAAAGCATGCTTGTTACACTCATTGTGGACCTAAGGGGTTAATCCTCCACATTGTGTAAAAAGCCTGTTTGATCCTGTCTTCTCTGATCCTACCCTTCTTTTACTGCCCCAATCCATCAACTGGTAGCAAAGAGCCTTGAAGACACTCTGCACATGCTCAGTTTGGTGTGTATTGCTAGAGAGTTTGAGGTTTTTTTTTTGGGGGGGGGGGGGGGGAGT
>BLSH010286071.1:1598955-1610269 GCA_018402905.1 Glandirana rugosa | reverse complement strand
AAATTTTATGTGTAATTTATGCTCCTAGAACGCCTGACGTTGCTCCCTGCATGTTGGGCCTCTGTATGTGGCCAGGCTGTGTAAAAGTGTCAGACATGTGGTATCGCCATACTCGGGAGGAGTAGTAGAATGTATTTTGGGGTGTAATTTGTGGTATGCATATGCTGGGTGTGAGAAATAACCTGTTAACATATGACAATTTTGGGGGAAAAAAAAAATAAATAAAAAATTCATTTTGCAAAGAATTGTGGGAAAAAATTACAACTTCAAAAAATTCACCATGCCTCTTACTAAATACCTTGGAATGTCTACTTTCCAAGAAGGGGTCATTTGGGGGGTATTTGTACTTTCCTGGCTTGTTAGGGTCTCAAGAAATGAGAGTCAGTAAATCAAGTGTGATCAATTTTCAGTGATTGGCACCATAACTTGTAGACTCTAACTTTCACAAAGACCGAATAATATCCACTAATTATTTTTTTTTTTTTACCAAAGATAGGTAGCAGTATAAATTTTGGCCAAAATTTATGAAGAAAAATTACTAATTTGCAAAATTTTATAACAGAAACGAAGAAAAATTCATTTTTTTACAAAATTTTCGGTCTTTTTTTAATTATAGCGCAAAAAATAAAAAACCCAGCGATGATTAAATACCACCAAAAGAAAGCTCTATTTGTGTGAAAAAAAGGACGCAAATTGTTTGTTGCAAGACTGAGTAATTGTCATTCAAAGTGTGAGAGCGCTGAAAGCTGAAAATTGGTCTGGTTGTTAAGGGGGTTTAAGTGCCCAGTTGTCAAGTGGTTAAAAAAAAAAATGGCAATGGTCAGTTGTTAAGGTGCAGGGCTGCCGCGTCCTTAAAGCGGAGTTCCACCCAAAAATGGAACTTCCGCTTTAAGCACCCCTCGCCCCCTTACATGCCACATTTGGCATGTCGTTTTTTTTGGGGGGGGGGGTGTCCCCAGGTTTCAGAGGGACTTCCTGTCCCTCTTCAACCTCTGGGCCGCCTAGGCGACTCCTCCTCTCCTCCTATACGGCCCCTCCCTCCTGGCAATCTTCTGGGACACGTCACAGGTCCCAGAAGATTGCCTGGCCACTAGGAATGCGCAGCGGGACTCGTGCATGCGCAGTGGGTGCCTGGCCGTGAAGCCGGGCCGTGTGCCCACACTAGGAATGGCGGGACCGTCGGGAGGAGAGGGGAGACGAGCGAGGCTTCGGGAGCAGCGGTCGCTGGACCAGGAGACAGGTAAGTTACTGTTTATTAAAAGTCAGCAGCTACACTTTTTGTAGCTGCTGACTTTTAATAAACAAAAAAAAGTGTGGAACTCTGCTTTAACAACCTCACGACTCATTCAGCGGTCAGTGGGCTTCCCATGTTGACAGCTGAAGTGTAAAACAAAGTCCCAACAATTGGAGCGGTCCCAAAAAATTAAAAAAATATATATATATATTTTTTTAAAAAGGCAGCCGGGCAATGTTTATCAATAACATAGCTCAGCAGCTGAAGCAAACAGAATAAAAAATAAACAGTTTGTTTTTGTATATTTCTGTTTATTCACCTACAGAACAAAAAGGGATGAACTTCGCTCTGCAGATGAAATCATTTTAAAGCAATCTGTCAAGCAAAAAAAAAAAAATATATGTTTTCTTTCTTGTTTTTTATTGAGGCTGGGTTCACACCTGTGCGAATTGAATGCGGCTTACACCTCATCCAATTTGCAGGACACTTGTCAGAACAGAGCACAATGTGTTTGGTTCATATATGTGCGGTGCATTCACACTCCGCATTGCACAGAAAACGTGTGCGTTTTCTGTGCAGTGTGGTGCGAATTACAGTCCCATTTTGTTCAACGGGAACGCATCTAATTCGCAGATGTGTTCCCCATTAAACGGGGACCTTTCCTCCTCCTCACTGCACCCCCCCTCCCTGGTCAGCTGATGCCCTGTGAAAACAGAGAGGAGCGACTGAATAGCGGCTCTTCTCCTTCTCACAGACAACAAAGCTGGAATTCTCACCACACTGGTGTGAATCCAGCCTAAATGTTCCTCTGTTTAACCACTTATTAACTCTTAATTTACTCTAATCAGCCTTAATGCCTTACTCTCCTCCATTTAATTATTATTTTCCTGATTTTTTGTTTACTTCCCTTTTATAAACTATTACTAATTAAAACTTTTTTTTATTTGCTTTGCTAGTTAAAAGCGGAGTTCCACCTTTCCTTAGGTTTATTAAAAGTCAGCAGCTACAAAAAGTGTAGCTGCTGACTTTTAATAAACACACACTCACCTGTCTCCCGGTCCAGCGATGGAGCCACACGGAGCCTCGCTCCTCTCCCTCTCGCCTCCGCGGCGCCGGCATTGCTACTGTGGGCACCCGGCCGTGGCTTCACGGCCGGGCGCACACTGCGCATGCGCGAGCGGCGCTGCGCATTGTGATTGGTCCCGAAGTCTTCTAGGACCTGTCCTGTGTCCCAGAAGACTTCGGGAGGGAGGGGAAGGAGTCCTTCCACTTCCGATCGCCTAGGGCGACCGGGGCGGAAGTACCCCTAAAAATAGGGTATCCCCACCCCCCCCCCTCCTCCCCAAAAGCTCCGTTTCAGCATCTGGAGCTGGGGGAGGAGGATTTAAAGCGGAAGTTCCACTTTTGGGTGGAACTCCGCTTTAATATTTTTACACCTTTAACATATATTTACACGTTTCACATTGAAAAATATGTAACATTTAAAAAAAAATACATTTATTTCATTTGTAAATAGCTTTTCACTGCTTTGTACCATTACGAATAGCTGAAGTGTACACAGAACAGTTGTGGTAGGGAGCTGTGAAAACCGAGCGATCTGCAATGTTTGATTGCTCAGTTCTCATTGTTAGAGCCGCCAGGACTGATGCTGCATCCACCTAGGTAAGTATAATTCAGGAGAAAATAAAACGAGCCCCATACTTCTCTTTTAAGATATAAAAAATATATGTCTACTTGTTACTTCTCAGACGGATCACTTTTCAAAGGGGCAGCAAACACTAAAACTAGTGTGAAAGGTGCCTTACTGGATCAAGTTTACCTATTCCTGTATTTTTTTTTTTAAGGTTATTTGTTTGGAAACTGAAAGACAGCTAAACTAAACGGTTTGATAAGGCATAAGTCACTGCTGTAATATTGAAACCTGTAAACAACCTTTACCATCTTTGAGCACACTTGAAAGCTATAATACTAACTTTGTGAAAAGGCAACTAGAACTTTGTCTGCTGGTTGGATAGAATACTGAATAATAATAATAAAATAATGATGAAGGTATTCACCAAAAAAATACATAAGCTGAATTCCAGGCAAACAGCTAAAAACATAAAATAAACAGTATATATGATATCCAATTTACCTGGCAAATTATTTGGATGTCTGTCTATTCAGACCACAGATTTGCACAGCTCTGCCTCAAAGAACAGTCCTGTTTAGCAAGTGAGGGGGGCTGATCTTTCTCTGCTGAAGTATCACTTTGCAGGTCTCCCCTCTACACCGCCAAACTATGAATGGACAGAGAAAAAGAACTAATGTGCTCATCTGTCTGTCACTCTGCATCTTTAACCCTGCTAAGCCTACATTTTTGATCTGACGACTAGAGAACACCAATACCATGGAAATGCTGGAACCTTTGAGCATACTCAGAACCCAGGGAAGAAATGTGCAGATTTGGGGAATAAAATTATGTAAAAAAACTGTCTGAGCCTTCCAAAACCAGTAGAACCAAGGTCTTCTTAGTGCAACCATAGGGGAAGGAGACCTGTCATTCTGAATGACCGGCATGAATGGATCAGACATTGGTAGCGTTATCTCCTCCAGGCAGATGGAAGCTGAGCACGTTACTGAGAAGATGCATCAGCTTAGGTGGTGTGAGGTAATAAAAAAACAAATAGGTGATGAATGCAAACGTGGACATGGGAAGATGCATTCTCAGCAGCTTCAGCCATTAAAATATATAATAAAAAAATAATAATCAACCTAATATTACAGATGCAAGCATGACAGGCAAGTCAAACTAGAGTTTTGCACCTCCATGCAACTTTTTCACTCTGTTTTGGCACAGGATTTAAATTGAATGAGGGTCCCAGCTGTTCTCCAGTGGATAAACTCTTCATTTAAAAGCAGTATTAATCCCAAAACCAAAAATGTAATATATTACAGCTTACCAATCATTAGATATGATGGATGCATCAGTTTTCTTTCCTTTGGTCTTTTCCCTCGGTTTTACCTGGTGATATGGTCTGTAATACATCTCCTGTATTAGGAGTGCCACCATCCTGGGTGCAGGAGCACAGGGGAACGTTTGGACAGCAGCACTGTCAGTATGTGGGAAGGGGAGTGTTAATGTACTAGCATATTTAGATACACCAACACATGAAGCTAAACCCCAACTCACACTTTATAAGCAGTTACAGTAAGCAGTATTTTTCCTTTTGGCATAAAGGTTTTAGATGAAAAAAATAAAAGATCATTGTAAGCACCTCTGTCAGTCGTAAATGGTTTGTCTCATCCCTGAGTGAGTGATAACCTCAGCAAGAGAGCATGTTCTTTTGAATAACAGACTTACTAGGCAGATCATGATGTGTAAAGAAAGAAAACATAAAAAGAAAGCTAATGCAGCCATCATATCTAACAATTGGTAAGCTGCAATATAATAAAGGTTTGCTTTTTGGTTCAATGCTGCTTTTATTTCTGTTTTAATTAGAATATTTATTAAAACATTTTTATATTCTCTTTTGGATTAACTTATGAAATTTAGGCCTTGTTCACATTGGCATTAGGAATTGCTATTTAGGGCACACGTTTGTTGTTCCCCAAATGCCTAGAAAATGCAGCCCACAATGTAAAATATTGAACAATCTCTCACTTTGTGTCACTGTGCGACAAAAACAGCTCTACACGTGGAGTCTGGGAGGCATTGAAGCTTGTCTACTATTTCCATTCAAGTCAATGACAATGCACCGTAAATGCCTGTAGCACTAATGGCGCATTTGACAAGCGTTTATAACATTTCAGTGAGGTGGAAAAAAAAAAACAATGTTGGAGAAATATAATATCCTAGAATACACATGGTAGGGATATCAGAGGTCATTGTTTGTACAACAGTCACTTTATTATTTACTATTGCTATATAATTTATATACTTATAGTTTATATCCTTTTTATAACATTTATACAAATTACTACATAATTACTATTTATTTAATGACATAGTAACAGAATCCAATATACAGAATCTAGCAGTCTTTTTCTCCATGTCTAAAGTTATTTCCTGTGTCACTTCCTCCTTTAAGCCATTACTTAGAGGGCATCTGGGGAGCATTGTTTGATGCAGGTTAGCGCCAAAGGTGTGTTGGTTTGCATTACTGCTTCCTTTGTTACATCCCCCCCGGGCTGTGACTGGACACTGAAGAGCAGCAGCACACGGATGTGGTCATGCCTGTACTCTCCTGTCCTGGAGGCATCATCAGTGTTAAGCTGACAACACTATGCAAAATAGCAGGTGCTCTATGTTCACAACTTGGAACTTTCACAGTGCAAAGGACTATTTCCCCACAGCATGTAACAGTGCTTGAGGCCTTAGCAACCATTTGCCAAGGACTAACGCTATCATGTTAGAGGAAGGGGGGTTATTCACTTGCTTGGCCATACTTTGAATAACAGGCAAGTCACTTTGTTTCCCCGGGCAGACAAAACACAGCTGTGGGAGTGCTGGGATTAAAGCAGCATTCCACTTGTTTTTTAGTTTATTAAAAGTCAGCAGCTACAAAAAGTGTAGCTGCTGACTTTTAATAAACACACACTCACCTGTCCCACGGTCCAGCGATACGGCCGTCTGAAGCCTAGCTCCTCTCCCCCTCCTCTATGCGGAGCCATCATAGCAACAGAGGGCAGTGGGCACCCGCCCGTGATAGCTTGCGGCTTCACGGCCGGGCGTGCATGAGTTGCCCTGCGCTCTCCTAGTGGCCAGGCAATCTTCTGGGACCTCTGACGTGTCCCAGAAGATTGCCAGGAGGCAGGAGCCACCTAAGTGGCCAGAAGACGGAAGGAGGAAGTGGGACAGGAAGTACCTGTCTAAACCAGGTAACTAACCCACTCCCCCCAAAAAAAAACTGCATGCCAAATGTGGCATGTAAGGGGGCGGGGAGAGCTAAAAGCGAACATTCCACTTTTGGGTGGAACTCCGCTTTAAGTAAATAGGCTAAACGTAGTTCACTTTAAGATAAAGAGACATTAAGTAGTTTGAAGCAAACAAATATATGGTCCCTAAAGCTTGATTTTTTTCCCTTCTGGCCATCTTACATTTGGGAAAGCACTATCCTAGGTCAACAGACAGCCTTAGGGTACTTTTCACACTGGTCTGTAGCAAATTTGCCTTGTTTCATATGCGTTTGCTGTGCGTTTCTGGTGTGTTTTTGGGTTGCCTGCATCTGTGAAATATAGACATGTGACTCAAAAATGCAAAAATCGCAGTGAGTTTTTACCGCGATTTTTAGCCCTGGTTCACATTGACACTTTTTGGCATGTGATTTGACATGCCAAATCGGCGGCAATGGCAACATCCTAATCGGTGCAGTGGCGCACCGATTTCAAAAAGTAGTTCTTGTACTAATTTTTGCGATTTCAGGTGTGATTTCCATAGGCATCTGTGCAGAAACCGCCGCTGAAATCGGGACTGACATGCAGGAATGAAATGGTGCGAGTTCAGCTGAACGCGTACGATTTCATTCCCCCACTCAATGTGAACCTGGGCTTAATATTACTTTAAGACTAGCACAGAGTGTCTGCCAGACACAGCACTTCATGTGCATTATTTCAAGCAACTATATATACTCTGCCATACCGACATAGGATATTTAAAGATTACCAACAAATTACACTTTACAGAATACAAAGAATCATTTACATCACACTCTGCCACTGAAACAGCTTACAGTATATTTCAATGTCCCTACCACAGGACTGCACTCTCCAAGCAGACACCTACACCAACACAAGGATAAAAAAAGGAAATACACTTTCTAGGTCAGAAGCTTTAGAATCTGCTGTGAATATCTTTAGAAAAGACAAATGCACTTTCCCATCCTGCCCTGCCTACTGCTATGCTTACCTAAGCAGTCAGTTTCTTTGGGACCTTCTTTTGAGCAACTCCAGTCTGAAAATATTTGTCTTAAAGTACTTTTTCTTTAGGCCTCATGCATGTCTTTAACACTGTTGTTAGGGGGGATCCGGCAGCTATTTTCCTGGCTCTAAATGCCACAGCAGGTTAGACTATATGCCCATGAACACCTAGGCATTTAGAAGAGTTTAGTGGCAGGTGAGTTTAGAGAAAAAAAAAAAAAACACTGTCAGAGCATCCAGGAGCAGCAGTGTTTTGGCAGAAAGAGCTTGACACGTGTAAACTAGTTGCACATTAGTGCTAGGCGCGTTTAGCACTCGAGCGTTAATTCATTTCCATTTTTTTAAAAATGTCAATAGTTAATTTTCTTGCTTTATTCTTAATACCCACAAATATCTTTAGCTGGCTACATCTCTACCTCAAGTAATGACTGATATTGAAATTTGGATTCTCAGAGTAACAGTTACCAGTGGACATTTTGTGTATTTGAATGGTTTTCAGCCTTAAGCCTATTCACATGGGCACCTCTGTTCAGTCTGAGTGGAGGACCCATAGACCTATCCCTGCTGAGTTGGATCAGAGCGGAAACAAATGTCACATATATAGCATCTATGTTTGTACTTTTTTTCCTCATTCTTGTGAGCTAGTAAAAACTGACCCCTGCAATTATGGGCAGCTGGATGTAGATGTGCATCTGCCTATATCTAGCTACATCCAGGCAGGTCTGCAAAAGCATGGACTGGATGCAAATCTATTGCGTTCAGTCTAATGAGCAGTGCAGTTTGTCTAATCATGAGGGAAAATTTGACTGAAGAAACACTCATGTGACATGGTAGTTATCTCAGACTCCCAGACATCTGATTTTTTTCTTGTATTCTCTCCCTGTCAGAGTAGAAATATCAGACTTATTATCAGGAGATAAGGTCTTCCCATCTCTAGCATGACACAAAATAGCGCAGATTCTGTCAACATTGAAAAAACAAAAAATGCGCTAAAACTTTTACCCTTAAGGCGCAGCCTCCATTAAAGAAGTCTAATCAGCAATAAAAACAAACTTCAGGTCTATTTATTCATGTTTAAATAATTATATAGGTTTGTAAAAGGAAACTGTGAATGCTTCCCCAGTAATTCACATCTTTTGGCTGCCATTACTGCCTCTCAGCTGCTCCCCTGCATAAAGCTCAATTTGTGGGCATTCCCTTTGTGGCATTCAAGCAGAGCTCTGTTGCTACCACCCTCTGCTGTAAGCTTGCCAGTCAGAAAGTTCTCCATGTTTACAGTGACAGCAAATAATCTTACACTCTAGAACGTTGAATGAAAAATAACTTTTCACATATTGTGATCCAGTGGCTGGCTGTTGCTTAATCACTTGGATCAGGTCATTATATTTGTTGAATGATGTGATATTACTTACAATGATGCCCCCTCCCTGCATGAGTATTGGTGACACTGGTCACGGGCACATGCCTGCTGCCGATGGATGACCAGTGCTGTCATTCACAGGTAATTTCCTATTTATCTCCTATATGGCAGTGTGATTGGGCAGTGGTGGGGGAGGGGAAGGGCTGTGGATCACGCCAACTCTGGATCCAATGCACCTTATAAAACAGGACAAAGTGTAAAATATATGTTGTCCTCTAGGGGGCAGAATAATGAAAACAATTCTGAGATTTCTTTAAACCTTACCATCTGACAAACTAAAATTTCTGTTCTGATAGTGACAGAAAAACACTAAACAATAGCATATATGCCTATCCCATTAAACATAAGGGTGCATAGTCTAAACAAGTTAAAAGTGGAAATACACAGCATGCATTCTGACAAAAATCCATTGCTGACTGGTTCTCCCCGGTCTCCAAATTTACACTTTTCCACTGGGGTGCATGCAAATCTATATTCATTTAAATTTGATACACAAGTATTAACGAGATAGAGATAGATGTCGGCCTATCTCTATCACATTTGCTATAAAGCACTGTGTATTTGTCCTAAAGGTGAAAGGGTTAACTTATTACTGTGCTTCTTCCTCTGATGCCATTCCTAGCCATATCTCTGACTGAAGAGTACTTGCTCTGCTGTAGACTAGGGCATTCATTACAGCATGGGTTAATTCTGGTTTCTATCCAAGCCGGATACCCAAGGACGTCACAGCTCCCACTCCCAGCAGCTCATATGAAGGCTGAATCAAGCAAGCCAAACGTGCAGTGACCGGAAAAGCAATCAATCTGTTCCAGCAGCACTACAGTGACTAAAACACTGAAGTTGGGGGGCAGTAAACATATTGGACCTTTATGTATCTGTGAACTGCTGAGTACAGTGATCTGAAGTAGACCGGATAAAAAGTATGCTTACATTTGCATGGTGCACACAAATAGTAACTGGAATACTCTCATGACACAGCTGCTGTTTACAGAGCTAGATATCAGCATTGATCCAGCACCTAACTGGTTAACACATTATAGCAATGTAAGAAGGCAAACCTGAAAATTAACCCACTGTATGTAGCCTACACAGGGTTCTGCCACTCAAGAGTTACTGCTAAGATTTTTAAATGCAGCTGGTTCCAAGTCTTCTGCTTTCTTGCCATGACTTCATAGAAAGTTTCCAGTAAGAAAAAACACGAGATTTTTTTTTTTTTTTTTTTTTTACGAGACAGTGAGCTTCTTCACTGCGAACAGTGTAAACAGTAAAAGCACCTAATGAATATGAAACGTTCCCTCCTCCACCCACATGTGTATCCTGTGGGCTGCCTGCTATTCCAAGGGATCCAAACTCCAGTCCAAACAGTAAACAAAACAGCAGCACGAGTGTGGGGCGGTTGCTGGCCAACTGCTCTCAAGTGCTGCAAGGATAGGTAGAAATTTTGGAAAAGGCTTGCAGCTAGTTAAAAGCGTTTGCAGTTTCACATTAGCACAACTGTATACTTAGCAACTCAATCCGCTGGCTCTTTTCACCACACTCCCCTGACTCCAAAGTGTCAGAAGGCAGTAAACAAGGCCGTGCTGCTCTAATGATCTCTTCTAGATGCTATGGCTGAACAAGAACCCTACTGCAGAACAGAAAAGTGGGGGGCACTGTCTGTATAACCTGTGAGACTCGACATCAAATCTGTGCAGTGAAATTAGCTGAATTCAGATCAGGAATGTACAATTCCCGATTATGCTCTACTGTGGCACTCTAAACACCATTTCATTATTGCTTCAGTTACTTTAAATCCAAACCATGCAATTATATTCCAAAAACTAACATTTTGATCTGAAAATAGACACAGAATCGCATAAACCTGTAAGCAGCGAGCTTTTTTAGAAAGTTATTGCCTTAGAAAATATTACTCTATCAAGTCTTGCCTCTCCCATCTTTTCCCAAACCAAAAAAACCCCAAAAACTACCCGTTACTAGCTCCAGGATCTCTCCAAGTCATGGAACAAAATACCATAAGGGGGAACTACCATACTACAAAGTGTGGGATCTGTGTTCAGGCAGACTGGCCCTTTGACAAACACATCACCCCCACCATCAGCTTTGTTCCAGAACTAGGACGCAAAAAACTGCTAACAGCTATTTCACAGGTCTTTATATAATGCAAGGTTAAAAGGATGGGGGTTTAAAACAGGTTAGGTTAAAGCATTCAAATATTTTTTTCTGTAACTAACACACACACACACACACACACACACACACACGTACGTATAAATATAGATAATTAGAAACCAAATTAAAATTTTCTTTGGTACTGGCAGTGAAAGTGGCAGCGAGTAAACACAACAGATAGCTTGCATTTCCTATATCAGCAGGGGTGTGAGGGGACGACTATATCCTTTACGTTCGATAGACAACACAAATGAGCGACGGTGAAAGTGACGGTCATGGTTTCTTTTAAAATTAAACCAAAGATTAATAGATATAAATATGCATGCACACACACACACACACACACACACACACACAATCAATGTCTTTTTTTATAAACTTACGAAATTGGATTGGACAAAATTTGGGGGTAGGAAAATTGGAACGTAATATATTTCTGGACACTTTATCGACAATCGTCAAAAAACGCAGGATCAAGACCTTGTTTCGACTACCACCCCCACTACACAAACAGTTTCCCGGTCAGACGGACTTGTGTCTAGGGTGTGAAACATCATACCATCAAGGGGGAATACCATAAAACAAGGTACTGA
>BLSH010286071.1:1578009-1594627 GCA_018402905.1 Glandirana rugosa | reverse complement strand
TATATATATATATATATATATATATATATATATATATATATATATACACATACACACGCATATATATACACATACATACACATACACACATATATACACATACATACATAAACACACACACACATATACATATACACACACCTATACATACATACATAATCTCACAAAAGTGAGTCCATCACATTTTTGTAAATAATTTATTATATCTTTTCTTCATGTGACAACACTGAAGAAATGACACTTTGCTACAATGTAAAGTAGTGAGTGTACAGCATGTATAACATTGTATATTTGCTGTCCCCTCAAAATAACTCAACACACAGCCATTAATGTCTAAACTGCTGGCAACAAAAGTGAGTACATCCCTAAGTGGAAATGTCCAAATTGGGCCCAATTAAACATTTTCCCTCCCTGATGTCATGTGACTCGTTCGTGTTACAAGGTCTCAGGTGTGAATGGGGAGCAGGTGTGTTAAATTTAGGGTTATCACTCTCACTCTCTCATACTGGTCACTGGAAGTTCAACATGGCAACTCATGGCAAATAACTATAAGGAATAGCTATAAGAAGATTGCCAAGACCCTGAAACTGAGCTGCAGCATGGTGGCCAAGACCACACAGTGGTTTAACAGGACAAGTTCCACTGAGAACAGGTCTTGCCATGGTCAACCAAAGAAGTTAAGTGCACGTTCTCAGCATAATATCCAGAGGTTGTCTTTGAGAATAGACATATAAGTGCTGCCAGCATTGCTGCAGAGGTTGAAGGGGGGGGGGGGTCAGCCTGTCAGTGCTCAGACCATATGCCACACACTGCATCAAATTGGTCTGCATGGCTGTCATCCCAGAAGGAAGCCTTTTCTAAAGATGATGCACAAGAAAGCCTTAAAAGAGTTTGCTGAAGACCAGAAGACTAAGGACATGGATTACTGGAACCAAGTCCTGTGGTCTGATGAGACAAACAAACTTATTTGGTTCAGATGGTGTCAAGCATGTGTGGCGGCAAACAGGTGAGACGTACAAAGACAAGTGTGTCTTGCCTACAGTTAAGCATGGTGGTGGGAGTGTCATGGTCTGGGGAGGCATGAGTGCTGCTGGCAATGGAGAGCTACAGTTCATTGAAGGAACCATGAATGCCAACATGTACTGTGACATACTGAAGCAGAGCATGATCCCCTCCCTTCGGAGACTGGGCCGCAGGGCAGTATTCCAACAGGATAACGACCGCAAACACACCTCCAAGACGACCACTGCCTTAATAAAGAAGCTGAGGGTAAAAGTGATGGACTGGCCACGCATGTCTCCAGACCTAAACCCTATTGAGCATCTGTGGGGCATCCTCAAACAGAAGGTGAAGGAGCGCAAGGTCTCAAACATCCAACAGCTCCGTGATGTCATCATGGAGGAGTGGAAGAGGACTCCAGTGGCAACCTGTGAAGCTCTGGTGAACTCCATGCACAAGAGGGTTAAGGCAGTGCTGGAAAATAATGGTGGCCAATTTGGACATTTTCACTTGGGGTGTACTCACTTTTGTTGCCAGCGGGTTGGACATTAATGACTGTGTGTTGAGTTATTTTGAGGGGACAGCAAATTTACACTGTTATACAAGCTGTACATTCACTTCTTTACTTTGTAGCAAAGTGACATTTCTGCAGTGTTGTCACATGAAAAGATAGAATAAAACATTTACAAAAATGTGAGGGGTGGGGTGGACTGTACAGTGGATATAAAAAGTCTACACACCCCTGTTAAAAATGTCAGGTTTCTGTGATGTAAAAAAAATGACAAAGATAAATAATTTCAGAACTTTTTCCACCTTTAATGTGACCTATAAACTGTACAACTCATTTGAACAACACGCTGAAATCTTTTAAGGGGGGGCTGTAAAAATAAAAAACTAAAATAATATGGTTGCATAAGTGTGCACACCCTCTTATAACTGGGAATGTAGCTGTGTTCAGAATTATGCAATCATATTCAAACTCATGTTAAATAGTAGTCAGTACACCACTGCCATCATTTAAAGTGCCTCTGATTAACCCCAAATAAAGTTCAGCTGTTCTAGTAGGTCTTTCCTGACATTTTCTTAGTTGCATCCTACAGCAAAAGCCATGGTCCGCAGAGAGCTTCCAAAGCAACAGAAGGATCTCATTGTTAAAAGGTATCAGTCGGGAGAAGGGTACAAAATAATTTCCAAGGCATTAGATAAACCATGGAACACAGTGAAGACAGTCATCAAGTGGAGAAAATATGGCACAACCAATATGACGTTACCAAGAACTGGACGTTCCTCCAAAATTTATGAAAAGACAAGAAGAAAACTGATCAGGGAGGCTGCCAAGAGGCCTACAGCAACATGAAAGGAGCTGCAGGAATATCTGGCAAGTACTGGCTGTGTGGTAGATGTGACAACAATCCCCATATTCTTCATATGTCTGGGCTATGGGGTACAGTAAATCGATAAGCTTGCTGTTTATTGGTCAGGCAAATACAGGTAAGACGTAGACGCGTTTCACTCATACAATACGAGCTTAATCATTACAAAGACATTTTGTTTAATGAATTCCCCTATAATAAGAGGGGCATCAGCACTATGTCTTTGTAATGATTAAGCTCCTATTGTACGAGTGAAACGCGTCTACGTCTTACCTGTATTTGCCTGACCAATAAACAGCAAGCTTATCATTGTTCGTGGAGTGCCGTTTCACCTTTTTGTTTTCCCATGGACATGGCGGCAAGCCAAGAACGGCACCCGGACACACAACAGATTTTCTCCCCACCAGCTTGAGCGGTGCCCTCCTCTTGTTTGTTCACACATGGGGTACAGTGGCAAGACGGAAGCCTTTTCTAACGAAGAAAAACATCCAAACCTGGCTAAATTTTGCAAAAACACATCTGAAGTCTCCCAAAAGCATGTGGGAGAATGTTTTATGGTCTAATGAAACCAAGGTTGAACTTTTTGGCCATAATTAACAAAGGTATGTTTGGCACCAAAACAACACTGCACATCACCAAAAGAACGCCATACCCACAGAAGCATGGTGGTGGCAGCATCATGCTTTGGGGTTGTGTTTCTTCAGCTGGAACAGGGGCCTTATTCAAGGTAGAGGGAATTATGAACAGTTCCAAATACCAGTCAATATTGACACAAAACCCTCAGGTTTCTGCTAGAAAGCTAAACATGAAAAGGAACTTCATCTTTTGGCATGACAACAACCCAAAGCATACATCCAAATCAACAAAGGAATGGCTTCACCAGAAGATTAAAGTTTTGGAATGGCCCAGCCAGAGCCCAGACCTGAATCCGATTGAAAATCTGCGGGATGATCTGAAGAGGGCTGTGCACAGGAGATGCCTCTGCAATCTGACAGATTTGGAGTGTTTTTGCACAGAAGAGTGGGCAAATGTTGCTAAGTGAAGATGTGCCATGCTGATAACACTTATACCCCAAAAAGACAGAGCTGTAATAAAAATCAAAAGGTGCTTCAACAAAGTATTTTTAAAGGGTGAGCACACTTATGCAACCATATTATTTTATTTCTATTTCCCTCCACTTAAAAGATTTCAGTTTGCTGTTCAACAGTTTGTACAGTTTATAGGTCACATTAAAAAGGTGGAAAAAGTTCTGAAATTTTTTAATCGTTGTCTCTTTTTTTTACATCACAGAAACCTGACATTTTAACAGGGGTGTGTAGAATTTTTAAATCCACTGCAGATACCAGCATGCCTGCTCAGACCTAAATGAGCTAGTAAGAACAAAGGCCTCTTCCTCTGTGCAACAGGTAAATAATCAGAAATATCCAATTTGGAAAAGGGGTTTCCAGAAATATCCTCATCATAAAAGCAGTCAGCGCATCATTAGTGCTATTGCAGAGTTCTTCTGCGAGCCTCTACAAAGTTCCAGATCATCTTAATATCACAGATCACATGATTGAGACCCCAAAACTGGATTAACACAGTTGGACAAAAACATAAAATGTATTTCTGGATTATCTTATTGGAAATGCCAGCCTACATTTAAAATATAATACAATACATGATTATTTTGAAATCTAAATTTCTCATAAACCAGTAAGTCTAAAGGCAGGTAAACCTTTAAGAAGTAGGTTAAAACGAATTTTACAAACACATTATTTCCCTTTTAGGCCCACACTAGATGTTTTGCAATCTAAAATGTCACTATTAAACCACTTCTAATGCATGATAATGATTGGGACAGTGGCGATATACAAACAAATATGGTAGATCCTCTGGGGAATTAAAGTGTTAATTAAATGCCATCAATCTCTATAGGCCTAAGCATATCTAGTTAATAAAATGCAACTGTACTTAGATTTAACCACTGAACATTTACTGCTCAGCTGGGATAAATGAACTGCTGAATTCAAAATCCTTAATTCAGCAGGATTTAGCAGCTAATTAAAAAACAGGTCAAAACAGGTTTTTATTTATGAGATGCATTAAAGAATATTGTGACAGTGCTAATTTTAGACAGACATTCATTACAGCTGTTAATTTTCCTTTATACTATATTATGTAGTTTCTCAATCAGAAGCCATATTTTATATATCAAAGAGACCGTGAGCACAACAACTTGGTATTATAAAAAAAAATAAATAAATAAAAAAGGAAGGCTCTAAGGCTCGGTTCGTTCACACTACTGGAATGTGACTTTCAGTGTCACTTTGAATGTGGTTAGCATATTCAATGGAGCAAAATCACACCAGAACAGGAAACTTTACCAGAATTGCACCGCATGGAGTCGCATTGATGTAAACAGGCACCATTGAAAATAATGTGATTTCCTTTGTCATGCAATTCCAAGCGACTCAAGTTGCATCAGAAATCGCATTAGTGTGAACCAGCACTAAAAGCACAGTGACAACACTCAGACAATAAGCAAGCTTAGAAACATACAACACCTGGTCAAAGAATAGTGATGTAAAAGATTTCAGCATCTCTTGCTACAACTGGAATGCGTACCATGTGTATGAAATAACTAGAACGCAATAAAAAGAGTGCTTCCCGAAATGAAAGGTTCTCCCGTCAACTTGTACTTGCTGTAGTTCACACAAGCAGACCGTTGTCCGTTTTTCATCCGTCTGTTGGCGGATGAAAGACGGACATCAATGCATCTTTATGGAAAAACAGATGTAAATGGGTGATCATCCGTTTACATCTTTACATTCGCTTCAGACAAAATATCTGTTTTTTAGAACAAATCCAAGTCCTATTTAAAACCCCTTTAAGATGGGGCAAACCCCACCAAGCAGATCCGCCTGCTCAGTGGGGGATCTCTCCACAGATCCCTGCTTAGCAAGCAGATATCAGGTCCATGTCCACTTTGCTATGCAGAGCAGACACAGAGACAGCCTGCTGTTCTCTTTGGGGTGGTCAGAAGGAAATGGACTGCCTGTCAGTTTCCATCAGACTGTCATCTGATCCAATCTGCCAGGCAGATGGGGAAACTGATTCCCATCAGTTTTTTTTAGCAGACAGAATTCGATCGGGTGCCGGAGAGTGTCAAGCAGACACATGTCCACGGACACCCGCCGCTCCATAGAAAGCTATGGATGGACCGAATGGGTCTGCCTGAAAAACACAGGCGAACCCGAATCCCAATCGGGACGAAAAACAGATGTAAAATGGAAAAATGGTCCGTTTTTGCTCCGGGACTCAAGTAGTTAAGGACTCTAGCTCACAGATGTAAAAAACGGATGACAAACTGATTATAATCCTGATGTAAAGTTCATCTGTCGTTTTTCTTTGAAAAACACATGACCAAACTGATGAAACGTACAGTCCGCATGTGTGAAGGGGGCCCTTAAGGTTCCATGTGAACAAGCTTTTGTTCACTTCAGAACCTGCTTCTCTCTATATACAAGTCTATGGAAATAGAAAAGCAGTTGAAGCAGGTCACCTACAATTAATTCTGAATGATCCTAGAAGCAACTCAGACTGATGTCAAAAGCACACTGCACTTGCAGGCCCTTAGACTGGGTTCCCACTATTGCCGCATGTGGCTCACATCAGGGGTCTGGTGCGTCTCCATTCACAGTTTCAGGTCCGAATTCGAACCTGAAACAGACCAAAAGACACACAGGACTCCTGTGCAATTCGCACGGGAGCCACTGCAGAGATTATGTGAACCGGCTCCATAGAGAGCCAGTCACAATCTCCTGCTATGCGAATTGGATGCAGAGGAAACCCGCATCCACTTCGCATAGGTGTGAAACCAGCCTTACTGACGTCAAAGATGGCAGTGGGCAGCAGTGGTGTTTTTATTTTTTTTAGTTTGCCTTTTCCCATCAAGAAATCTGAGTTTGATTAAGCTAATTTGCCCAACATGCCAAGTGCCAGGCCAGTCCACTGGCGCAATTCAATTCACTGGAGGGGGAAATTAAAAGGATCAAAATGTATCTCCTTGGTGGAGAGCTTTTAATGAATTTGCAAATGTGTTCTTTTTGCCGAAAGCGTATTGAATTTTCTCAAACCATAGCAGTCTCTCTATGTTTCACACTAAAGACGCAGTTGATTTTATTTTTATATCAAACACTGAATAAGCGAGACCACCCTTTCTACATTTACAGATGGTTATAATTAACAGATCCCAAGAACAACCTATACTCACATGAACCAGTGACGTCATGGCTGAAAACATCCATCTAACAGCAGTTCATCTTTCAAGACTCAATGGAGAACAAACAATGCAACATTTTCCAGGTCATCAGTTAGACCCCTTTCATACTGAGGCAGTTTTCAGGCGTTTTAGCGCTAAAAATAACCTCTGAAAAACGGTTCTTTGCAGTGTGTCTTTTCACACTGAGGCGGTGTGCTTGCGGGATGTTGTGAAAAGTTCTGCAAGCAGCATTTTTGGGGTGGGCTGGGAGTGCTGTAAATAGCGCTCCCAAAACGCCCCTGCGCATTGAAATGAATGGGCAGCACTTCCAAAGTGCCTGAAAAGCGATTCGTAAGCGCAGCAAAACGGGTCTTTGTGTTTTTTTTTAACCCCCAAAAAAAGGCCCGCCAGCACCTGAAAACCAGCGCAAAAGCACAGCTAAAAAACGCTGCTGATGCAGGGCAAAAACGACCCCGCTTCAGCGGCTCTCTGGTCTGAAAGGGGTCTAAGACTTGGTCAAAAGGTATTGTTCTCAATTGGAAATATTCATGCATGCACATTACTGTGAACCTTTGAGGTGTTTGCTAAAGCATCTCACATCAGAGACATATTAAAGTATAACTAAAGGCAAAGCTTTTTTTTTTGTTTTGGATAGAGAGGAAAGGAATTAGGACACCTGTCAGTTTATATTGCTCTCTTTACCCCCATTAGGGAGATACATCCTCTCTATTCGTCCCGTTTACCATTATCATTGAAAGTGAAAGTAAAAGAAAATCCCCCAGAAAAGTAATAGGGGAAATCTTCCAATGGGGACACTAGTTTTGGTGACCTGGGGGTCCCCAAAAAAATTCCCTTTATTTGCAGTGATGTCCTCTCACTTCCTGTTTCGCTATGGGACAAGAAGTGATGGGAAATCTCCAGAACGGGACACAGTTGGTGAAAAAAAAAAAAACCTAACAGAGGTTATAACCCTCCCTTGCTCTATCCAAAATGAAAAGAAAAAAAAGGGGGGGGGGGGGTTGCCCATGGTTCTACTTTAAGGCAAAATAGGGCCCTAGGGGCAAGTAGCAGCTTTGACAAATCTTATCCTTTCAGTTGACATTAATTAGGAACTAGGCACAGAAAGTTCACTCTACCTGCACTATCTGTACTGGCATCACCCCTTTAGACACCAACGTCCTGCAAGTGTATCATCCCATGTGAAGTCACCAACAGGTACTTGTTTTAATGAAGGTAGTTTCTGGATCCCCTGAACATCCATGAATGGTCCAGCTCTGCCCATCATACATGGAGTGTGATCAAAATGAGATGTACTGGATTATTTAACCACTTCAGCCCCGGAAGGATTTCCAGCTTTAGGACCGGAGCCCTTTTTGCGATTCGGCACTGCGTCGCTTTAACTGAAAATTGCGCGGTCGTGCGACGTTGTACCCAAACGAAATTTGCATCCTTTTTTTCCCACAAATAGAGCTTTCTTTTGGTGGTATTTGATCACCTCTGCGTCATTTCTGATCGCCGCTATAAACAAAAGAAGAGCGACAATTTTGCAAAAAAAAAACAAATTTCTTACTTTTTGCTCAAATACAAATCCAAAAAAAAACATTTTTTTTCACAGTTTTTGGCCGATTTATATTCGTCCTCATATTTGCGATAAAAAAAAAAAAAAAAAAAAAAATCGCAATCGGCGTTTATTGATTGGTTTGCGCAAAAGTGGTCGCGTTTACGGATGATGAGAATTCATTCTTGGGGTTATTTTTTTTTTTTTACTAGTAATGGCAGCAATCTGCGATTTTTAGCGGTACTGCGATATTTTAGCGGACATGTCGGAACATTTTGACACTTTTTGGGGACCATTGGCATTTATACAGCGATCAGTGCTATAAAAATGCACTGATTACTGTGTAAATGCCATTGGCAGTGAAGGGGTTAACCTGCAGGGGGCGCTCTAAGGGTTAACTATGTTCCCTGGGCGTGTTCTAACTGTAGGGGGACTGCCCTAGCTGGGGAAGGGAAGTGGTCACAGCCTTCGTATACAGGAAGGCTGTGATCACAGCCCTTCCCCCTCACACAGAGCGGAGGTCCATGTTTACTTACACGGACCTCCGTTCCTTCACTCCGGGGGGGGGCATCGCTCACTAGGCTCTGTCTCGCGGCCGCCGTCGCATGACGGCGTTTCGCGTTACAGAGCCACTCTGTCGCTGTCAATTGCCGATCAGCCGTCGGCAAGCAGTTAAAAGAAAATCTACACATGTATGTGCCAGACTGCAGTCTATTTACAAACCCAAATACCAAAATAGCTGTTAGAAAATAGAAAACATATAAAATGTTTACACTGAGAAAATGTACCATTTTAGGAAAAAACTAAAATAATTTTGAAATTGACAGCAGCAACACATCTCAAAAAAGTTGGGACAGGGCAACAAAAGGCTGGTAAAGTAAGTGGTACTAACAAGGAAGAGATGGAAGTACATTTTGCAACTATTTAGATTCATTGGCAACAGGTCAGTAACATAACTGGGTATAAAAAGAGCATCTTAAAAAGTCTGAGTGTCTAAGAAGAGAAGATGGTTCACCAACTTGAAAAGCTGTGTCTATAAATTGTCGAACAATTTCAGAACAATGTTTCACCACATAAAATTGCAAGGACTCTAAATAAATCATCATCTATAGTATATAATATCAAAAAAGATTGAGGAGAACCTAGAGAAATCTCTGTGCACAAGGGACAAGACTGAAACGCAATATTGAGCCCTTGTGATCTTTGGGCCCTCAGACAGAAATGTATTAAAAACAGGCAAGATTCTGTGATGGACATCACTGCATGGACTCAGGAATACTTTCAAAAATCACTGTCTGAACATAGTTTGCCTTGACATGGAAAAATGCAAGTCAAAGCTTTATCATGCAAAGAAGAAGCCATATATGAAACGCTGTTGTCCTCTCTGGACCATAGCTCATTTAAAATGGTCTGCTGCAAAGTGGAAAACTGCAGTCAAACAAATCAAAATTTGGCATTCTATTTAGCAACCACGGGCATGCATCCTCAGGAATAATGAGGAGAGGGACCTTCCAGCCCATCATCGGTGCTCAGTTTAAAAGCCTGCATCTCGGCTGATATGAGGGTACATTGGTGCGTATGGAATGGGCAGCTCCCACAACAGCTTTTTCAGAGAAGGCCTTGAATATTTCAGCATAACATAAACGGCATACTGAATCTATGACAACAGCATGGCAGTAGAAGAGTCCAGGTGCTTAACTGGCCTGCCTGCAGTCCAGACCTTTCACCAATGGAAAATATTTGGTGCATCTTGAAAAGAAAAAAAAAAAAAATGCCAAAGACGACCCAGGACTGTTGAGCAGTTAGAATCCCATATCATGGGACAACATTCCTCTCCCAAAACTCCAGCAACTGATCTCCTCAGTTCCCAGATACTCACAGACATTTACATTGTGGTAAACTTGGCCATGTTACAACTTTTTTGAGATGTGTTGCTGTCATCAATTTCAAATTTACCTTATTTTTTCTTAAAGTACATTTTCTCAGTTTAATCACTTTACCTCGGGAAGGTTTACCACCTACATGACGGGGCATTTTTTGCTATTCAGCACTGTGCTACTTTAACTGGCAATTTTGCACTCATGCAAAACTGTACACAAATGAGATCTATAAATAAATTTAAAAAAAAGACACAAATCAAGCTTTCTTATGGTGGTATTTGATCACTACTGTTTTTTTTATCTTTATTAAATGAACAGAAAAATACCAGAAATGTAAAAAAAAAAAAAAAAAAAAGGAAGAAGAAAAGATCTTTTCTACTTTCTGTTATAAAACATATCCAAGAATATCAAATTTCTTCATAAATTTAGGACAAAATGTATTCTCCAGTCCATCAAGAATGCCGCTGCCAGACTCATCCACCTTACAAACCGTTCAGCATCTGCCACCCCTCTCTGCCATTCTCTCCATTGGCTGCCACTCGCCCAACAAATTAAATTAAAAATACTAACAAATCAGCTTCAAAGCCATCCACAACTCGGCTCCCAGCTACATCACCAGCCTAGTCTCAAAATACCAACCTAACTGCCCTCTTCGCACCTCCCAAGACCTCCTGCTCCCTCATCACCTCCGCTCATACTCGCCTCCAAGACTTCTCCCGAGCCTCCCCCATCCTCTGGAACGCCCTACCCCAATCTGTCAGACTGCCCCCAAATCTATCCCCCTTCAGGCGATCCCTGAAAACTTTTCTCTTCAGGGAAGCCTATCCTGCCACCACCTAACAGCTACACTCCTTATTTTCTCAATCAGCTCACCCCCCCACAGTTATTGCCCTTTCGTATCATTTAACCCTCCCTCCTAGATTGTAAGCTCTAACAAGCAGGGCACTCTGATTCCTCCTGTATTGAATTGTATTGTTATTGTACTGTCTGCCCTAATATTGTAAAGCGCTGCGCAAACTGTCGGCGCTATATAAATCCTGTATAATAATAATATTCGGCTATATGTCTTTGTTAGGACTCATGTACACGGGGCACTTTTTCAACCTCCCCTGAATGATTTTTTTGACAGCTAGAAACCGACACTCAAAAATGGCCATTTAGCCGCATTTTACATGCCACGTTCACATCTAGAAGAGTATTTTTTTTTTTTTTTTAATGACAAGCGGCTCTAAATGCCTCTGAACTGCCGTCTGAATGCATTTTTTTGCTTTCCAAAAAAAGCCTCTAAACTCAGCTGCCTGGAAACGACCTGGTGTACATGTACTGATAAGATAACATTAGATGAGTTCAGGGGCAGCTGGAAAAAAATGCCCAAATGCCTCTAAACGTCCATTAAAGCGGTAGTAAACCCATACATTTAACAGTTTAAATTTACGTGCCTGAAATGTAACACTCCCATTGGTTGTGCTCTAAACCAAACTGTCAAACCATCCAATGGCTGGTGTCAAAGCTGATCACATGGGCAGCATCACAGCAGTTGTAGATTAAACAGAGGCCAAGATGGCAGCTTCCTTGGCTGAAAATGATAGAAGGGTTTACTACCACTTTAAGGGGCAGCAGTGTGCATGAGGCCTTAAAGACCAAACTGGGTATTTGGGGACGCTATGTTACTGGGGACACGAGTATAGTTCTGTTTGTGATCAAGATACTGATCCATACAGGCACTATTCTAGTAATGGCTGAGATCAGCAACTTATAGTGTGACGGTGATAGTGTGGCAGGCAATCTGGCTAGGAGGGTCACTGACACTGCTAGTAACACTAATACAATGATCAGTGACAATATTGTACATTGTATTGACACTGGCTGGGAAGCGGTTAACATCAAGTGGTTAACTGTGTGCTTAACAAGGGTACGGTGTGCTGCTTTTACTAACAAATCTGGCTGCTTTTTTCCCCTGAACTCAAGAGCTGATTTCAGGGAGAAGGAACAGACAGATCCCTGTGTGTGTACAGCATTGTGTGTGTTTGTCAACAGAACTCTGTGCTGTGATTGGCCACAGCTGATCAGCAGATTTTAACAAAAATTATTGGCTGAAATGTGCTGGCAAACTTGTGCCATGTCAAGTCACAGCATGGGTCAGCAGGGGGCACGCACTTGCGTGCTGCCAAACCGGAAAGTACACCTCAATATATGGGTACATCGAGATGCCTGGCTGTGCAGCCTGCTTGCAATGTATCTACTGCGAGTGGGTGGCAAGAGGTTAAACATTGATAGGTTTTCGTTTTTCGATTGTGAATAAAATATAGGTTTATGAGATTTGAAAATCATTGCATTCTGTTTTCAAGCAGATTTTACACAGTGTACCAACTTTTTTGGAATAGGGGTTGTAGCATGCTCTGCAACTTCAGATGTTTGTTAGGAGATTATATACATACAAATACATTTTTTTTTACTTCATGGGTTGTCGGTAATTGTGCAGCCGATATATGAGGGCAGCTTTAACGCTCTTTACTGAGACATTTTGATCACAGTGCACAGAGTTTGCTGTGCTCCCTTCTAAAATGTGTTTGCCTTGTCAAATGCAGTATGTGGCCTTATGCAGATTTAATTTTAAGCAAATTCATATTTTAGAACAAGAACAAGGTAATGAATTGCAATGTATCAAAAATATTTAAAAAAAAAAAAAAAAAAGCAATGCTGGTAGGAAAAAAAAGTGATTAATGTTTGAGAACCTCTTAGGCTGCATCCACATATGAGCATTCAGTGAACACGCTTGAAAAATAGGTGCCAAGCTTGCGGTGCCATTCATTGTCAAAGTGATTCTAAAGGAAAAACTGGAGTTAGACTTACCGGTAACTCTGTTTCCAGGAGTCTTCTAGGACAGCCCTTGAGAGATGGAGCTCATCACACCTGACAGGAAACAAACACATTGCCACAGCTTTTAAAAGGCGGTCCCTCAGGCACCTGATCAGTTTTATCCAAGAACCAAAAAGGACGGAGCTGAAAGATAGTTTAACATACACAGATTTATTTATACATACAAAGGGTGGGAACGTGCTGTCCTGGAAGACTCCTGGAAACAGAGTTACCGGTAAGTCAAACTCCGGTTTTTCCCCAGTTGTCTTTCAGGACAGCCCTTGAGAGGATACACAAGTACTCACTCTATTTAGGGGGTGGGACCACTGCTTGAAGGACTTTCCTTCCAAACGCCTGATCCTAGCTACTCAAAAGATCCAATCGGTAATGTCGAACGAATGTGGACATACTCGACCATGTGGCAGCTCCGGGGTAGCACCGGCTCTTTCCGCCCAGGATGTAGCTAATGCCCTCGTAGAATGAGCATTCAAACCTTGTGGAGGATTCAAGTGCACTGCCTTGTAACCTTCTGTTATAGCCATCTTAATCCACCTTGCTATTGTCCCTTTAGAAGCTTGTTTTCCCTTTCGGGTTCCTAAAAAGAGGAAGAATAGAGCTTCTGATGATCTGAAGCCCTTTGTGGCTTCCAAATAAGCTATTAGGCTCCTTTTAAAATCCAGTAGGTGTAAACTGTTCCTCCTTATTGTTGGCTTGTTTATTACAAAAGGAGGGTAGGATTATGTCCTGAGCTCTGTGAAAGGTAGAATCCAATATCTGCAAAAAGGGTTCTCTGATGGACAGGGCCTGTAGCTCGCTAATTCTGCGTGCTGACATCATAGCAATGAGAAAATCAGTCATGAATGCTGCAAGGATCGCTATAAATATACTGAGAGGGCTGCGATCTGTACCTCAGTTGTGCTTAAGGCTAGACCTTTGTCCAGTCCCTCTTGTAAAAAGTCCAGAATTATTGGAGAATCAACTTCTTCCCCTGTTTCTGAGAACCATAAATTAAACCTCTTCCAAACCTTCATGTAAATTGCCCTCATGATGGGCTTGCTACTTTGCAATAGAGATCTGAACACTCTATCCGAGATACCCTATAATCTTAGGATCTCAGTTTCAGATGCCACGCTGTTTGGCATGGCTGGATTGGGGTGAAGGACTGGCCCCTGTGAAAGTAATTTCTTCTTGTGAGGCAACATCCAGTGTGGTCGACTTGCTAGTGCCAGAAGTGTTGAAAACCACGCTCTCTTTGGCCAGTATGGTGCTATCAGGATCAACGTTGTGTTCTGTTGCGAACTTCCTTAGGACTCTTGGGATCCAGTAAAGTGGAGGGAAGGCATAGCAAAGATTGAAATTCCACGCCGTCTGGAGGGCGTTGATCGCTATGGGTCAATCCCTCGGATTGACAGAGCAGAAACTTCGTACCTTTGAGTTTGATTTGCTGGCAAACAAGTCGACCTCCGGTAGTCCCCGTCTGGCTACTATCTGAGCAAAGACTGCTGGGTCCAGTGACCATTCTTCTTGAGAAACAGACTGTCTGCTTAAGTAATGGGCCGGGATGTTTTGTGTTCCCTTGTGATGAACCGCTGCAAGGGATTCCAGATTTTTCTCCGCCCAGATGAAAATCTCTTGGGCTATAAATCTCAGGCTGGGACTTTGGGTTCCGTCCTGTTTGTTTATGTAGGCTATTGCCATTATGTTGCCTGACCTGATTTGTACATGTTAACATCTGAGCTAGTCCCGGAATGCCTCGATTCCCTTTGCCACAGCCTTTAGCTACCTGTAATTGGACGACCGTTGTCCCTGTGACTGCATCCAAGTTCCTTGAGACCAGTGACCATCCAGATGGGCCCCCCCAACCCCAACTGCTGGCGTCTGTGGTCAGTATGCAGGAAACTGGAAACACCCACAGAACCCCATTCTGTAAATTGTCTTGATGACTCCACCACCATAGGACCTGTTTTACCATTGACGGAATGACTACCGTGTCTTCTAGGTCTTTTCTCCCTAGATTCTGAAGGAGAAAGGCTTGAAGCGGTCTCTGGTGGAACCTGGCCCATTTGGCTGCTAGAATGGCAGACGACACGAGGCCTAGTACGGACATAACTTCTCTCATAGTGACTGGAAGATTGGTTTGTACCTGTGCTATTCTCTGTATGATATGGTCTATCTTTTCCGGTGGCAGCGAGATTTTCTGCCTGCTGGAATTGATAGTATACCCCAAAAACCGGATCTCTTGGGAGGGAGAGAGATTCGATTTTTCTGAACTGACGATCCAACCCAGGTGGGCTAAACCCTCCTGCGCTACCTTTAGATCTTCTTGAAGCCTTTCCCTTGTTGGAGCTATGAATAGTAAAATTGTCTAGATAGGGAAGTATAGTTATGGATTGCAGTCTTAGTGGTGCGAGCGTCTCTGCCAGGATCTTGGTAAAAATCCTTGGCGAGGAAGAAAGGCTGAACGGCAAGGCTTTGCTTTGAAAATGGTAAAGAGGTTAAGGGTGTTTGTTTGTTTTTACATGAACAAAAACCTTGAGCCTTTAGAACTACTTTAATGGCACTTCAATGCGGCACACAGACGTGTATTTTTGTGCATGCCAACGCACAAATAAAAGGTACACAAGCTTCTTTGGCACATTTATCACATATAGGGCTGCCCATTGAAATGTACATGCTGCCCTATGCACGCAGCACAGAAATGCACTTTCATGGTATGCTAGGTGTGAACCTAACCTTATAATGTTTAAGTGAGGTCTAAATACAATGGCTGCAGATTTTATAGTGTGTAAGTTAAGCATATGGATGTTATTTGGAGAGCTGCTCTGTGCATGTCTGATTATATGCAACCCTAAAAAACTAACAGACATTCACATGAGAGTCTTTTAAAATAGACAGTGGCAGTCATAAGTGCAGGGAAACATTAGGTGCAGAGAATTTATTACCAAACTCTGAACTCTGCCTCTAAGGAAGCAGCCTGTAGCACTCCTGTCGAGAAAGGAATCACTTTCAGTCATCCTTTCATGGAAAATCCATTTTCAAAACAGTAAGGATGTTTGAATTTATATCACGGGTTATAGTTTGGCTCAATCACAAATCGAGCATATACTTTATATGATATATCTAATATATGTGGCCTGTGGGTATGCTGCACAGCCTGAGGTGGTGAAATACTGAGAGCATGCTAATACTATAGAGAACTAAATAAGCCACTCAAGAAGAGCAAGTAATTTAGTGCTAGACAAGGACTTTCAGTGGAATTAAGATCCTAAACAGAAATGTGCTATGACACATTTGATTAAATCAAACACCTAAAGCTGTGGGAGGCATAGGTTTTAACTGTTCACATAACAGGCTAGGTTCGATGGGCTGGATAATCCTTAAAATAAACTGTGCACCTTGTTCTGAAGAGAAGCATATACTTGAATTAATAAGCATATCTATACCCAAACTTTTCCTTAATTCGTTTTGGATAGAATGGTGAAAAGGTTAGAAACCCCTGTCACATTTTACTGCTGTTTGGGGCTTTGTCAGAGAGAATGGAAATTAGAGAAAATCTGGACCAGGGAAACAGACAATAAAAAGCTGACAGGATTTAAAAATCTTGTACATCACTTGAAAAAGCATCTTTTCACTTCTGCCCATTCTGGGGTTATAAACATTTCCCCTTCTTTCACTCCCCTTTACAAATATTGGGGTCTTACCCGTC
>BLSH010286071.1:1520657-1531064 GCA_018402905.1 Glandirana rugosa | reverse complement strand
TTACCTGGTTTTGACAGGTACTCGCTCCTACTTCCAGTTGGATCGCCACGGCAGCTCCACCTGAAGTTCTCCTCTCCCCCTCCCTGCCTACAACCTTTTGGTACACATCACAGGTTCTAGAAGGCTGCGGGACCAGTCACAAAGCACAACGCATTGGCAGGGAGCAGCTGGCTGTAAAGCGACAAGGAATTGCAGCTGGCTGCCCACAGTAAACAAGCCGGAAGACGAAAACTGGCGGAAAACTGGTTTGGGTGAGGACGCCACTGGATCCTGGGACAGGTGAGTGTCCTGTTATTTAGGCCTCATACACATGGGCATTTTTTATAGCCGCGTTTTTTTGCAGCTCTCCATGTTATTCAATGGCCCCATACAACACTGACGTTTTTGAGCTGTAGATAGCGTCGGCATTTGTGAGCTGAAAGCAGAACCCACGGCCAGCGCATTCTGAAGCTGCAGCGCTAGAGCGTTTTTGACGCAGAGCCGGCAAAACGCTCACTTACACTCACTAACGTGCATTAAGGCCTCATACACACGGGTGTATTACAAAAATAAACAAAACGTTGGGCCTGACATCAGGGAAAAATCTGCGGTTTTTTACGGCGTTTTGCATCGTTGTTAATGAGCGTTAATGTGCGTTAGTGAGCGTTGGTGTCAATAGGCGTTTTTTTTTTTTTTTTTTAAATCCTCTGCTATTATTTAACCTAAAAACGCTGGTTAACACCGGTACGGCGTTAGTGAGCATTATCGGTCATTTTGCCGGCTCAGCGTCAAAAACACCAAAATGTTACAGCCTCGGAATGCGCTGGTCCCACTTTCTATTTACAGCTCACTAACGCTGACGCCCTCTACAGCTCAAAAATGTCTGCATTTTTATGGGGCCATTGAATAACATGGAGAGCTGCAAAAAAACACTAAAAAACGTGACTGTAAAAAATGCCCGTATGTATAAGGCCTAATGCCGTAGCTACATTAACCGGCGTTTTTAGCGCCTGCGTTTTCAGGTTCAAAAAAAGCAGAGGGATGTTTTTTCAAACAAAACGCGACGTAGTGCTGACGCTCAATAACGCGTATTAACTACAATGCAAAACGCAGATGAAATCACGTTTTTGACGCCAATTTTTTTCCTGACATCGGTCCTGGCATTACAGTTTGTTTTTTTAATACGCCTACGTTTTTTGACGCCGGCGTTTTCTGGCGTTTTTTGCAGCTCTCCATGTTAGTCAATGGCCCCATAAAAACGTCAGCGTTTTTGAGCTGTAGGTGGCGTCGGCGTTAGTGAGCAGAAAGTAGAACCCATGGCCATCGCGTTCTGAGGCTGTAACGTTTTGACGGTTTTTAACGCTGACGCCACAAAACGCCAACAAACGCCACCTAATATTGTACCGGCGTTTTCCGGCGTTTTTTGACGCCGACGTTTTTAGGTTGAAAAATAGCAGAGGGATGATTTTTTTTAAAAACCGCCTATTGACGCCGCCGCTCACTAACGCTCAAAAACGCCAATGCATAACGTCGAAAAACGTTGACTTTTTTTCCTTGACGTCGGACCCGACGTTTTGTTTATTTTTTTAGATACGCCCGTGTGTATGAGGCCTTAAAGTCAGCAGTTAGAGTATGTGTGGCACAGTTCAGGTGGGAATGGGCTAGCTAGTCCCTCGGAGACAAAGGGCCCACAAAAGTAATTAAAAAAAACAAAAAAAAACAGAAAAGTGACCTCATGTGATTGTCATCCAAGATAAGATCAATTTATATTTTAATGGAAGTCATGGTTACTGTAACACTAGGTCCACTCCTGTGCGGGTCGCATATGCTCGCAAAATCATGCACATTCCTGATTTGCAGATAAAACGCGTTGCTCTTTAGCAGACACTCAGGGGTGCCCTAAATTCTTAATGGCACTGCCAAACATTGGCAAAGCGCCCGTGTTTTTGTGAGCATAAAATGGCATGGTGTCGCAACACCATGCAATTCGTGAGAGTCTTTTTTCCCCATGTTTCATGCCTAGAGGGCATAACTTTGAAATGAATAGGCTGCCCTACACCCAGAACGCAGTCCGCTGTGAGGTGAACTTAGGCTAAGGCCGGAAGCAAAGGGGCAGTAAATTCAGAACACATTTTGCTGCCCCCCCCCAACTGCCCACCTACAAAATAATATAGCAGCGACTCAGTTCAGTTCACAAATATAACTGGCAATGCTAGATTTGGCACCTATTGAAGTCAAGGGACCACACTCTAACTACAGCATGGTAATGGCAAAAAAGGAAAACAAGCATTCTAGAGTATCACCTCATGAACACCCGAAAACCGCCACTCAACTGGGTGGTAAACCCACGGCTAGTATGAGCAAGGCCTTATCTACATGTCTCCTTGAGGCTGCTTTGCTGGCTTTTTTCTAGTTTGTGCTTCAGGTGATAAGCTGCCTGCTGTTGCTAGCAGGATTTACCTTGGTTGCTGGGCAGATCTTCAGTCAGCTGAGCGGTGGATTGGTGGCAGGCCTTTTGGAGGGAAAACAACTGGCCAATGAGTGTACATTTCCCTGCCACAGGGCAGTGTCAGTAATTACCTCAGGACTGTAGTCTGGACTCAGACCCCTTTCACACTGGGGTTGCCTGTGCGTTAGCGGTAAAGCACCATTGTTTAAGGGGCGATTTTCAGCCGCTAGCGGGGTGCTTTTAACCCCAAAGAAGGGGTTTAAAACGCCCGTGTTGTGGCGCTTCCAAAATGTTTTCAGGCTCTTTGGAAGCGCTGCCCATTCATTCCAATGGGCAGGGCGGTTTGGGAGCGGTGTATACACCGCTCCCAACCCGCCCCAAAGACGCTGCTTGCAGGACTTTTCCTAATGTCCCGCAAGGGCACTGCCCCAGTGTGGCGCATTTGGGTGGCATGAGAGGCAGTTTTCAGGTGCTTTACAGGTGCTATTTCTAGAACTAAAGCGCCTGAAAACTGACTCAGTGTGAAAGGGGTCTTATAGCTTTGAATCTTTTACTTCCCCCACTTGTTCCCACCCTTCCTTTGTTATACATCTTTCCTTGTCAAACTTTATGTGGTAATGTTGTCCATTTTGTGGGTGGACAGTGGTTGGTAGACTGTATTTGGTTGTTACTTGAGTCTTAATCACTTGACCTCCAGAAGATTTACCCCCCTTCAAAACCAGGCCATTTTTTGCAATACAGCACTGCATTACTTTAACTGACAAATGCGCTGTCACGCAATGCTGTATACAAATAAAATGTCCTCTTTTTCATACACATAGAGCTTTCTTTTGGTGGCATTTGATGTTTTTTTGTTTTGTTTTTTGCGCTATAAGCAAAAAAAGACTGACATTTTTGAAAAAAAAAAAAACTACAATATTTTTTACCTTCTGCTATAAAACACATCCAATAAAAAAATCGGGGGAAAAAATCTAATTTCTTCACCAATTTAGGCCAATATGTATTCTGCTACATATTTTTGGTAAAAAAAAAACTCCCAATAAGTGTATATTGATTGGTTTGCGCAAAGGTTATAGTGTCTACAAACTATGGAATATTTTTGTTTATTTATTTATTTTAATTAGCGGTACTGCGATATTGTGGCAGACCTTCGGACACTAACTGACACTTTTTACACTTTTTGGGAACCAGTGACACTAATACAGTGATCAGTGCTAAAAATAAGCACTGGCTGGGAAGGAGTTAAACATCAGGGGTGATCAAAGGGTTACCTGTGTGCCTGACCAGTGGTTTTCTAAACTGTGGGAGGTGTTTTTACTAAGGGAAGACATGGATCCATATTTCTGCTTGGCAGAGACACAGGATCCATGCCTTCTCCCTGGTAAGAGGGCAATCTGCCTTGTTTACATAGGCAGATTGCAGTTCTGCCTCTGTGGCTGGTGATCAGCGGGTGCTGGTGGACATTGAGTTTGTGATACCCGCTGTGTGTAATCACAGCACCAGTGAGCCAGCGGCAGCACACATTCACATCCCCTACCCGGAAGTGTGAGATCATGTACTAGGTAAGTGATCTGGTGCAGCAAAGCCATATATATATATAAGTTATACAGTCTGCAAGTGGTTAAAGCTAACGTTCTGTAAATGGAGGGTAGGTGGATGAATGACAGGATCCATCTCTTTCCATCACACAGTGTTTTGTGGATGGGAAGAATGGATGAAGGGGAGGGTGAGTGGTGCCGGTGCTTCACAGATGCAGTCCCCGATCTTAACCCCCACAGTCCAGAAGATCAGCACTGTGTATCCGGTGGAGGGAAGACTTCTACAATAAGAAGCAGCCAGCAGGACATCGGACACGCTTCATTAGAGGTAAGTTATGTCCCTGGTGTTCCAGCCACAGCTAATTTTTTAACTTCTTGTTTAAAGACTAAGCACGTTGGACTGTTAATGGTTAACAAGGGTTTTTGTTTTGTAATAAAAGTTAAAGTTTAATTCAAGCTCAATTTGTTTAAACTCAATATAGGGGCCGCGGCCTAAAGTTTTTCCCACAGCTCTCATGGCATGCTTTGTCTTTATGATTCAGGCATGCCTTGAATACACAGGCATTGCTTCAAGTTACATCAAAATTGCAGCAAAAATTGCGGTAAAAATTGCCTTCTTGATTCCCTGCAGTCTGGTTTTCATCCTCAGCCCTCCATAGAAACTGCTCTCCTAAAACTAACAAATGATCTACTGATAGCCAAAACCAATGGACACTTTTCTGTACTCCTACTCCTGGACCTCTATGCTGCCTTTGATACTGTTGACCAAACCCTCCTCCTCAAAAAACTCCGCACTTTTGGTCTCTGTGATTGTACTCCTCCTACTTATCCAACTGCACCTTTAGTGTTACTTACAATTCAACGTCCTCCTCTCCTCTTCCTTTCTCTGTGGGGGTCCCCCAAGGTTCTGTCCTTGGACCTCTCCTATTCTCAATCTACACCTCATTCCTGGGTCAGTTGATAGCCTCCCATGGCTTCCAATACCACCTCTATGCTGACGACACCCAAATCTATTTCTCTACCCCTCAGATCACTCCTGCCGTCTCCTCACGTATCACTAATTTACTAAGAGATATATCAGCCTGGATGTCACACCACTTCATCAAACTCAATCTATCCAAAACCAAACTTATAATTTTTCCTTCCCCATATGCCCCTTCCCCTGATCCCTCTGTCAAAATCGATGGCACAACTATAAACCCATCCCCACATGCCAAGGTCCTAGGTGTAGTTCTGGACTCTGAACTCTCCTTTAAGCCCCACATCCAATCACTGTCCAAATATTGCCGCCTCAACCTCGGCAACATCTCCAAAATATGCCACTTTCTAACCAATGACACAACAAAGCTCTTAATCCCCTCCCTGGTCATCTCTCGTCTTGACTACTGCAACTCCCTTCTCATTGGCTTACCTCTACATAGGCTATCCCACCTTCAATCCATCATGAATACTGCTGCCAGACTTATCCACCTTACCAATCGCTCTGTGTCTGCTACTTCTCTCTGTCAATCCCTCCACTGGCTTCCACTCACCCAACAAATGAAATTCAAAATACTAACAACTACTTACAAAGCCATCCACAAGTCAGCCCCCAGTTACATCACTAGCCTAATCTCCAAATACCAACCTATTTGTTCTCTTCATTCTTCTCAAGATCTCCTGCTCTCTAGCTCCCTCATCACCTCCTCCCATGCTCGCCTCCAGGACTTTTCCAGAGCCTCTCCAATCCTATAGAATGCCTTACCCCAAGCTGTCTGATTATCTTCTACTCTATTAGCTTTTACACAATCCCTGAAAATCCTTCTCTTCAGAGAAGCATATCCTACCCACACCCAACAAATGTAATTTCATTTTCTCCATCAGCTCACCCACAGTTATTTACCTTTTGTCGCTCTTGACCCTCCCTTCTAGATTGTAAACTCTAACGAGCAGGGCCCTCTGATTCCTCCTGTATTGGTTTGTATTGTAATTGTACTGTCTGCCCCCCATGTTGTAAAGCGCTGCACAAACTGTTGGCGCTATATAAATCCTGTATGATAATAATAATAAAACCACAGCTCAGCCACTCATATTTAGTGCCTCCCATCTGAAAGCGCACTTACAATCTATCCAACAAATGAACAATTTTTATAAAACTTTATAGAGCTCATTGCTATGGGTGCTCAGCCCCATACAGAATGAAGGCCTTTCATAACTTTTTGTGTCCTAGCACTGAGCTGTGTGCAGGCAGCCCATATTAGTGAATGGGCATACAGTACATTGGCTGTATTGGCTCACCTGCACAGCCGAGTATGACAAATGCACAGCCCTGGATGTACAGGATCAGCACCAGGGTCTATGCATCCCTCCCTGCCTGCGTACCTATCACACCCAGCTGTGTGCGTTGATACAGCCAGTGAATTCAGTAATATGGGCTGCCTGCACACAGCTCACTGCTAGGATAGAAAAGGTTAACAAAGGGCTCTTCATGCTGTACAGGGCTGAGCGCCCATGTGAATGAGCCCATAATGGGAAAAGCAGCTGTGATTAAATAAATATAATATCCACATACACAACCAACACTAAAGTTCAAATATGTGCTACAAATAATATACAATGTTCCAAAGTCCACAGTCTTTCTGTGTAACGGTTTCATTCACCACACAAAGAATGTCCTGAGCTGACATGGTCACTTTGAAGGGAGCTTGTGCTTTACTCAATGCAGGAAAAGCAACAATTTAATGTCAGCCCCGTCCAGCTCTATTGGACACTTTGTATTATTTCGTGCACGGGAGTGTTACAACTTCTGTCACATTTTTATTGCCTATTGTCAGGACAGGATCTGTTCAATGGGGGAAACAGATTAAGGCTCGGTTCACACTGCTCCGATCTTAGAGATCGCATATAATTCGCACCGCACTGCAGTGTGAGCCATATACGATCTCAGATCTCTGTGTGATGCAAATTCAGCCATAGAGATTGTATGACTGAATTTGCATCGCAATCGGATCAAACTCGCACAGGGACCAATTTTTATCGCATGGTCAGAATCGGATCATGACCATGTGATCCGATTCCTTTGCGAGTTTGCAGTTCGAACTGCGATATGCGAACTGAAAAGGGGGTGTCGTTAACAATATATTGACACCTCCCTTCAGTTTGCATAGTGCAGTGAGAACCGCCGCTGGGAGGCAAGCAATGCGGTGGATTTGCAGGGTTCCCGCATTGCTGCAGTGTGAACTGAGCCTAAAGCTACCCATAGATGGGTCAAAATATGGCTGGTGCAGCAGGGGCCGGGTGAATTTTTATCCATGTATGGGCACTGTGATTGTGCAGAAGTCAATCGACTTCTGTACAACCGCTCTGTCGGATTTCCCCTGCTCAAACAGCACTGCAGGCTGATCAGTGTATTCTGATGGCAGGGAAATCTCCCTGCTGTCAGAATACAAAGGCGCAGCAGGGAGGAATCCCCCATCCACGTTGAGTGTGTGGATGGGGGAATTAGGTCAATTTTTTTTTCATTCAACCCATTGACTCATTTATGTGCAGCTTAAGGCCTTACACTAGTGCGAGTTCCCCTGAGTCTGCTGTTGTGCTGCAATGCACAGCAAAGGAAATCACATTAATCCCATATGGTGCCTGCTCATATTAATACTTCATGGTACAGTGCGATTTTTGAAAAGATGCAGGTGCTTCTTTTGGTGCAGCATAGTGAATCTTTGGTGCCATACACTTCAATGGGAGTGCATAAAAAGAGCATGAAAAATGCCTGTACATGGTGCATTTTTGGCACAGTTTGGTGTTTAACAAACAGATTCCCCCTTCAAAAAATAAAAAAGGAAGCATGAAAACGGATCAATAATACCCTACAAAAACCCACTGAAAAAACACCTGATAAAGCACCAGCACCAGTGGGAATTTAGGCTTAAGCTTGTACAAATTATTCGTTTTTTTTTTGTTCAACTCAGCGGTAACCTCTTCATTTTCCATATGAGACTAAGAAAAAAAAAAAAAAAACCTGGACGTTCGGGTTCGGAGGGTCCGAACGAACTTTGGGAAAAAGTCCGGGTTCAGCACCGAACGTTGCCCGAACGTTATCCCGAACCCTGAACCCCATTGAAGTCAATGGGGAACCGAACTTTTAGGCACAAAAATGGCTGTAACAAAGTCCTGGCAAGTGCTAGAGGGCTGCAAAAGGAAGCAAAATTGGGGTAAGAGTAGGGCAAGTGCCCTACAAAAAAATGGGGATAGGGAAAATAAATTAAAATCAAATAAACTAGGAGATGATTTTTAAACAATAATGTGTCACTTACAGCTGCAGCTAGAACCTCTCCCTTTAGAACTAGGAGATGATTTTTGAACAATAATCTGTCCCTCTAAGCAGAAGCCTCTACCTAGTGCAGTCAGATCGCTCAAAGCAGCAGTATGTGAAATCTCAAATTACTCCCACAATCTGATCGTTGTGTACGATCGTAATGATCATTGTGTTATGAAAGGTTTGATCTGCAATCTGTCACTCAAAGCAGCAGTATGTGAAATCTCAAATTTCTGCAATCTGTCCCTCAGAGCAACAGTAATAGTAATCTCAGGATGCAGGATCAGATGTTAAAATGTCTGCAATCTGTCCCTCACAAAAACGCCGGCAGCTTTCTCTCCCTACACTAACCCAAGAGCATGTGACATGCAGCACTGTGACTCCAGCCTCATATAGAGGCTGGGTCACATGATGCACTAGCCAATCACAGCCATGCCATTAGTAGGCATGGCTGTGATGGCTTCTAAGGGCAAACCAGTGAAACGCTTGTTGATTGGCTGCCCTGCAGCTATTCAATATGCATGATCAACTACCAGAACCCAGAACCTGAACCCGAACGTTTTTTGAAACGTCCGTGTTTGGGTCCGGGTCCCGGACACCCCAAAGTTTGGTATGGACCCGAACGTTACAGTCGTTCAACACTAATCAACAGCACAAAAATCATCTAATTGGGGGGCAACCACTCAGGATACCACTGACATCCCCACCTCTACAGTCCTTCATCTGTAATTTAAAGCCAGCGCCCACAAATAATAATGGGTAGGAGAAAGAACAAAAGACCATAGAGTAGTATGCTAAAACCATATGATTTATTAAACAGATATCTTACATATATCCTTGGTAGAGCAGATAGAGTTTATCATACCAATCCAAATGCAATCCCAATGCAATGCAATGTTGATTTCTACTTTAAAGCACTATGGTGGGTGTTCCAACAGTTTCCAATGAAGTGCTTGCTATTTGAGCCACATTACCCACTACCAATGTCGGTATGGGCCTGCATTGCATTGGTTTACTGCTACTTTAACTGGTTCCTGCCCGGCCTATGGGCGAATGACTCAAGCGCCGACCTCTCGTCGATCCAGGTGGACGTCACATGATGGTCTCCAGGATCGCGGGGCCATGCAGCAGCACGATCTGTCACCGGCTGAGTCCACCTGACACAACTAGTGACTGATCACTGTAGCCGGCCTGCTGTTACCAATCACAGCAGGCCACATGGCAGTTGCAAACAATCAATGGCTTGCTTTTCAAGCCATCCATTGTATACAATTGTGTTGCTAGCTATGATTGGTCACGGTGTTTACATGGTACAGATTGGGCCAATCATGGCCCATCTGTGCCATGTGATCAACTGTGGCCAATCACAGCTAATCACAACAAAGTCACCTGAATAAATCGATTTCATTCAGTAAAATGCTTGCATATGGCAATTAAATTCATTGCTATATGCAAACATAATGTGTGAAAAAAAAATACTGATCACTTCCCCAGAGTGGTACAGTGTTACTATGGTAACTAGAGTTGAGCGAACACCTGGACGTTCGGGTTCTGCTGGTCCGTCCGAACTTCGGGACAAAGTCCGGGTCCGGGTCCGGACGGAACCCGAACGATCGCGCGGACAACGAACCCCATTGAAATCAATGGGGACCCGAACTTTTAGGCACAAAAATGGCTGTAGGAAAGTCCTAGAAAGCCCCAGAGGACTGCAAAAGGAAGTAAAATGGGGGTAAGGGTAGGGCAAGTGCCCTACAAAAACATGGGGACAGGGAAATAACTTTAAATATTTTTAAAAAAATAAAAACATAAAAAATGCACTAGGTGTAAGTGGAGGTAAAAACGTAAAAAATACAAAAATAAAAAAATTTTTATAAATTTCAATAAAGGGACAGGGGTACAAAAACATCCCGTGAACGGGATGGGAATGGGGGTAAAATGAAGGAAAACGTCAGGAGACCCCGAAAGATCCTGAAAGGATGTCGGTAAAAACACGGATTTTCAAGCCCAGGGGTAACTAAAGTTACCCCAAGCAACAGGCGCGCTAGCAAGCCCAAGGCAGGCCTGGGCCTGGGCCTGAAACAGGGCTTCAAGCCTGCCTGGTCGTCTTGGGCTTGCAGGTCCACAAGCGAGTTGAGATCAATGGTATC